>PVJD01010133.1:0-56206 GCA_004026545.1 Mormoops blainvillei
AGGATTGAACTTGCTAATGTGCTTTGTGATTCTCTAAAACAGAAACTCTAGCTGGTAATATACTTGAAACATATTTGCTTTAGTGTTCTGGAAGATCTATGAACAAGGACACACTGGACCAAGGTGTTAATGAGTGATAATGGTGCTTATTGCATTTTAAGAGGCATACAGCATAGACTCCTTCCACGCAGTGGCTCTACTATGGAAAAATTCAGGGACGAGAGTGCCCATTTACTGCACAAATTGAGCCGGCCCTATATTCCAGGTACTGCAGATAGAGGGAGATTCAGGCAGAGCTGGGCTTTGCCTTCAAGGAGCACATGATTTAAACAAATATTAATTATCACTTACTGGCAACTATTATTTGCTAGGCAAGGTAGAAATGCAATTAAAAAAAAAATCTTCCCTCCAACTCAGCCAGGTAGTTCTCTCTATCTTCATTTTATAGATAACTAGGACTCAGATTAACTTGTCTGGCTACAATTCCATTGCCCATAGGAGACGCTGCCTGAGGTCTTTCACTCTGCTACTCAGCGACTCTCTGCCAGTTCGCCTGCATGGGCTGGAACAGGACTGAGGGGAGCATCAGGGGTGCATGCTTGCAAAGCTCAGGGAGATTTTTCACTCTTAAAATGGACTTTCACAACCCTCTCCCAAAGCTTTCTGTGTGTGGAGCTCAGTGGCCTTCGACTTTGGCTACACAGTAGCCTTACTTGAGGAGCTTTACAAAAGACCTGTATTTAGACAGAGCCCTACCCCAGTGCGATCAGAATGCCCGGGAATGGGAGCTCAGCATCACTCTTCTTTGAAGCTCTCCATCGAAGCCATCGTGCAGCCATGACTGAGAGCCAGTGGGGTGGCTCCTGCTTGGCCTGTGGGAAGAGCCAGCCTTACTCTTAGCTCCAGTATCCCTCACCGCTCAGGCGGAAAGTGATACCACCCCTGACTTATAGAAATCAGGCTGTTTCAAGAGACCTCTATTTATTGTTTTTGGAGTTAACATAAGTCCCTTATACATAAGGGATTCCTAATCCCTGGGAAGGAGCAAGAGCTTGGAATGGCACTCTCCAGGGTTCTGACCTGACTGGCTGTCCACGTTTGGGAATGACTTCATCTCTCTGGGCCTCAGTTGTTGTTGTTGTTGTTGTTGTTGTTGTTGTTGTTGTTGTTTTTACATCTGCAATAACACCCTGGTCCACACAGGCCAGTGCAAGGAAGAAGGGAAGAGATCACGTACATAAACTCTTTGGGCAGAGTTTATGTACATAAATACTTGGCACATGGCAGGTGCTCAAACATGACAGTCCCTTTCTCTTCTGTCCCTCTTCCCTTTCTCCCTATGTTTTAATTTAAATTGATCAATAATATTAAGAACTTTAAGAATTTCATGGCCTGGCCTAAAACGAAGCCTGGTGGCGCTACCATGAAGTCTACCCACTGGGGCTTGGAAGGACATGGAAAACGTGATGGTTTTGACCATTTTTTATTGGCTCCAGCTATATTGTTAGTAGTACCATTATGATAACCTTAGTTTAACTTGAGGGATCTGACTCAAATGCGCATTGAAGTCCGTGAAGCTCAATGGAGACAAGCGTGTATATATGGCCTCCATTCTTAGATGCACTAATTGCTTGCCTGACTCACTAAATTCCAATTAAAACCATTTCGCCAAGTGATTTTATTTTATTTCTTTCAACTTGTAATTAAAGCCTTTACTGGCCAACTATCTGAAAGAAATAAATGGATCCTGCCTGGGTGTTTGAACAAGAGGATGGGATGAAGGCCCCTGGGGTGGTGGCATGGCTGTTTAGGTGTAACAAGTTCAACTCTTTGTTTAGGGGAAGGGTTGACTGTGCTTTGGGACATTTAATTCAGTTAGGTTACAGCTTAGTTCAAGATGTCAACTCTTTATGCACATATAGAATACCAGGACATGTCCAGTAGCAGGACCCTTGTGTGAATTGAGGGCTCACTAGTCCAGGAATTTGTAAATGGCAAACCAAGCCACAGGTGACAGCCCAAACTCCCAGAACTTTCTCAGAAGGCTCTTCTTTGGTCTCCTGTTCTTTGCTTTCATCCTCCCGATTTTGGTTGGCTCAGAGTCCCTCTTAGGGTGAGTGACTCCACCTAACAACTAGTCAAACAAGACCCCCAGAGCTCCCCCAGGTTTCACTCTCAGGCTGCACTCCTCACTCGTGGGCACCATCCTCTGTTCTGCTGGACACCGGAGGCTTTCCCCGGGTGGGCATAGGAATTGGACAGACACCACACGTTCAACTCTAGGTTAAGTGTCAAATGTACAGAGGTTACTATCCTAAAAGTAGAGGGAGCCTTTACAAACATCTAAGAAAAACTCTGAGGCCCTAGTAGATAAACAAAGACTTAAATCATTAACAAATTAAAATATAAATGGCCAAATAGGTTTAAAATACAGATTAAAGAAAGCAAGAGATACAGTGTCCACCTCTCATCTATGGTTACACTTTCTGTGGTTTCAGTTGCCTGAGGTCAACTGTGGTCTGAAAATATTAAATGGAAAATCCCAGAAATAAACAATTTAAAACTTTAAATTATGTGCAGTTCCCACTCTGTCCCACCTCGGATATGAATCATCCCTTTGTCCAGAATCTCAGCCCTACAGATTAGATACTCCTATTAGACGTTCAGTAGCCGCCTCAGTTATCATAGCGACTACCTCAGTATCACAGTACTTGGGTTACAGTAACCCTTATTTTACTGAATAATGACCCCAAAGTGCAAGAGGAGCATTGCTGGCAATTCAGAAATGTCAAAGAGGAACCTTTTTTTACTTTAAGTGAAAAGATATGTATGTATAGAAAAAAAACATAATATATATAGGGTTCAGTACCATCTATGGTTTCAGGCATCCACTGGGGGTCTTGGAACATATCCTCTGTGGATAAGGGGGGGCTACTAATGCTGCTGAGCAGGCGCATTCAAATGGGCTGCTAAGAGTAGAAACAGGTACCTAGTTCTTTCCTAACAAGGTCGGGGCCCAGGACAAGAGCATAACTGGAAGCCCACACACCATTGTGTCTAGATATTAAAAAGTTACAGGCCGAGCTAACAACCTCTTAAGTTAAACATTTTTAATCTTTCTGCCTTGTCAAATACATCTTCCTCATGACTTGGATGAATTTGTAATTCTTGGAACCTCAGGAGTCCTTTGGCAGAGCTCGGTGAAGCAGGGAGAGTGAGCCCCAGGCCCCCGGCCCCTGGTCTTCTCTGCTGCTCGCCGCACCCCTGGCCCCATCGGCACTGTGAGGGGCTTTGTGCACATGCCTGTGCACATGCCTGTGGACACCCTGACTTCACATTCAAGGGCTTCCCAGTGTCCACCCATCTCACAAACAGGAGTAGAGCTCTGCGCAATGCAATGAGGCCTGCTCGTTAGAAAATGGCCCTAGGAAGGAGACACCGAAACCCTGGAAACAGGTGTGGCAGGCAATTCCAAGACCCCAGGTGCTTGCAGCATGATGTAGAAAGTCAGGGGTCACGGGTTTCCAGTGGGTTATCCCCTTGGCGCGTAGACTCCTTGACCTACAGGAAGTGCCATGGATCAAGGAAGGCCAGAGAGGCACCCAAGAAAGTACAGAACCAGGACAGGGGCCCTTCTCACCAAGGTCAGTAGGAATAGGTATAATTTTTCTAGGAAACAGTAGAACAGTGTGCCGCGACAAGTTTAAATGTTAACGTTCTTTGATCCAGGCACCTAGTCTCTAAGAATTAGAACTGTATAGAGAAAATTGAACAAAAAAGTGAAATAATGGTTACATATAAAATACAGTTTGATAATGTTACTTATCATACCGCCCCCACCGCCTAAATGTCTAACAAGCCAGTTACTAAATCATTTATGGTACCACCCAAATATGGTTTATGTCAAAATAATAAATAATTGAATGTATAATGATAAGTAAAATATTTAAGTGAAGTTTAATACAAAATGGCAAGTGGTTAAAAAATGAGATGTGAAACTTCGCATACATTATAAATTAAACCATAGAAAAATATTAAATGTAAATATTCCAGAACAGAATTCTAACAGCTATTAATGAAGTGGGGGGTGGGGTGGAATGAGGGAATGGGTCACGGGTAATTTTTTTCTCTTTATGTTGGTCTTTATTTGGAAAGTTTTCTGAATAGTAGCTTATTAGTTTATGCTAAAGAAATGCAGTTCACCCTGACCAGTGTGGCTCAGTTGGTTGGGTGTTGTTCCGCAATGAGGAAAGGTTGTGGATTCAATTCCTGGTCAGGACACACACCTGGGTTTGTAGGTTCAGTAGCTGGTTGGGGCACATGCGAGAGACAGCCAGTTGCTGTTTCTCTCTCACATCGATGCCTCTCCTCCTCTCTCTCTCTCCCTCCCTTCCCCTCTCTAAAAAATAAATAAATGAAAACTTTTTTAAAAGGCACAAATTCATTTAAATGTTTTGAAACATGAAAAATACACACTGTAAGCATTGTTACGGGTCTAGTTTTGCTTTGGGAGTGGGATCATAACTGCTTATTATATTGTTAAGAATTAAAAGCCAAAAACAAACAACAAAAACAAGCCAAGCAGGCACTATGGTATGCAGGGAGAAATGATCACGGTGTGCCATGCCAGAATTATGATTATTTCTGCACATCTGAGGACCAAATATAAAAACAAAAAGTAAATCCATGCTAAATTTATTAAAATAAAGATATAAACAGGAATGCCGAACCAAAAGGAAAAGGAAAAATGAAGCTTTGCTGAGCTGAGGTAGTCTGCTGCAAAAAAGAAAAAAAAAAAATTCTGAGCTCTTCAGCTGTCCTGTCCCCGAAAGACGCCGCCGCGGTGTTACACAGAGCTGGTTTCTTACGCAGAGCAGGCCCTTCTTGCTGGCTGTGTGCCTCTGGGCAGGTTACTCAACCTCTCTGAGCTGCTGCTTCCTCACCAGCAAAGTGGGTCAAGAATAGTATTTACTTTGTAGAGTTTTGTTAGGCAAAATAAGAGAATGCAAGTGAAACACTCAGCAACCAAAGCTCCTTTTTGTTATGATTGTTGTTACTTTCACCATCACCATTGCTGTCATTGTCATTGCTGCCATCACCACGGTCACTTGTCGTCCCCATTGTTGTCATCCTCGTCTCCATCATCACCATGACCATCACTATGATTATTGTCATTGTTGTCATCATCGTTGTCACCATCAGGTGGAGGCTGCCAGGATGAGGGTCTAGGTTTGGGGGGACGGCAGCTGCAGGGACTCAGCAAGAAGTCATGGGGGCAGAGTTCAGGATCGGTGCTGACAGCTGCCTCCATGGGAGAACCACAGAACTGGCTTCCTCAACCTCCCTAAGCCCCAGTGAGGCCTGTGAGTCAGAGTCTGTGCTCTTTCTGCCCATTTAGGATTGATAGCCCAGAGTAAATATCTTTCTGGGATACTTAACTTGAAAGCAGCATCTTCCTAAGTTGCGGTTGCTGTGGAAACAGATGCCCTTTGGGGACCAGGAAAACGCTGTCAGAGACTTGGCTTCTCAACTCCTGAAAAATAATTGTCCATTTTTTCCTGTGCTGATTATTCCCAAGAAATGTTTGTCAAAAGAGCACGTGCTGGGGGACCCATCTTGCCTCTCACCTCTGCTTTCTGGCCCCCGGAAGGAGCATGCCCCCTGTTGGTGCAGTTGATGCTGGTGGCAGGGTTAGAAATGGCTCTGACTCTTTGAGATTGATTTTCTTTACCTAGCCTGGCGTGTTCTTGCATCTCCTTGAAAACACTTTCTTATTTTTGGGGACTCCTTATATAAGCACTGTCGCACTTGTTTTTAAAAAAAGGCCAGACTATTTGAGGCTTTAGCACTTTCAAGGAAGGAAGCTCTCAAGGAAGGAAACAACAGCTCACCAGAAAGCCCCATCACTCGAGGTCTGTCTTCCTTCCAAACGCAGGGGTTCTGTCTGGATGCCCGCTGCTGTTACCATGCTCCCTCTGTGAGGGAGTTGT
Source organism: Mormoops blainvillei (assembly GCA_004026545.1). NCBI lineage: Eukaryota > Metazoa > Chordata > Mammalia > Chiroptera > Mormoopidae > Mormoops > Mormoops blainvillei. The sequence continues at coordinate 5,991 of PVJD01010133.1, forward strand.
GTCCCCTTGGGACCATTAGGGTGAGAGTATGTTTTTGTGCGGACACAAATAACTTTCTCTTGTTTTCCTTGGAACTGACACAAGCTGGAATGTTAAGAATAAACAAAGAACCTAACCAAATAGCGAGAAAGAGCAAGAGGGAAACAGACAAATAAGAGACACACAAATGGTCCAGAGCCTCTGCGCAGAGGGCGACGCCTTCTAGTTCCAGAGTTCAGGTCCCGCTCTGCAGGCCCCTTCCTAGCCCTTGACCTCCAGGACCAGGCATCCTCCCTCTCTGAACCCCTGTTACCTGGCCAACTCTTGAAGCAAAGGCTGAGAAGAAAAGTTCTAACTCTGTTATCCCCTCTACCTCAAAGAGAAAGAATACATTCTAAAATAGAGTAGGACCTGAAGAAAATATTCTGTCTAAGCCATCCTGGGCCCAGAGCTCCCTTTCTCCCTCTTAAGTGTTTCTGTAGAAGCGGACTTAACCTCTCTGGAGTGAGTCACAAGGAAGGAAGAGGAGTTTGGCTGTCAGGATCATCCTCCTCTCATCTAGAACCTTTTCTGCTTTAAATTAGCCAGATTCCCTCCCTCCCTCCCTCTTTCCTTTTTTCCTCCCTTGCCTCTGTTTATCCATACAATAAATATTGAGTTCCAACTACGTGCAAAGTACATTGGCATGAGGCCCTGATTTAAAAAAAATTTTTTTTTTAATTTCGATCCCAAACACGTTTTTTTGTTTCTAAAATTCCTTGGCTGAATGACTCTATACCTTGAAAATAATAAAACCTATCATTTCACTCTCTCTGTCTTAAATACTCAATCTTCTGCCACTCTGTACAGGCTTGTGTTCATGGTGTGTATGTATGCGGCTGGTATCCGGCCAGACACATGTGCCAGAATGTGTGTACCTGTGTGTGCCTGTGTTTGAAAACCAGCTCTTCATTCGTGATTTATGACCGCTGACCTAGAAGCTTTCTGGAGGTTGACTTTCCAAACTTTGAGCTAGCCTTTAGCAGCTCAAAAGCACAGCCAGCCTCGCCCCCCAACACACCCTGTGCCATCACCCCACGGCGCAAGTTACACAATTCCCGGGCACCTAGGAAAAGAGCTGACCAGCTAGCTGCCTAAGGACGGCGTAGCTCAGCTGCTTCTCACGATCAAGTTCCAGAACAGGCCGCGCACCGTGGGGAGCCCTGTCTCAGCCAGGAAATGGGAGGGAGGCAGCAGATGGCTTCTCTGCTTCTCCACTGAAATTTCCCCAAACTAAGCCCCACTCAGGCCCAACTCTTCTCTCCTCTCACTGTTCTGGGGACTCTGTTCATATTAAACAAAGCTTTCTGCCGGCTTTTCTCTTGAGAAGGAGGGGCTCTCAATTAAGCAGCCACCTGAAAACTGCCGTTCTGCTTTCTCTTCCCCAGCAGCCCGCGGAGCTTCCCCAAGTCTGTCTCTTCGGCGCAAGCTGTCGGGTTGCCCGGAGCAGACGCCAAAGGGTGATGAGAGAAGTATTTGCTTTTATGGAGTGCCTTTCTTTCGAGGATCTCCAAGTACCTGTCAGACAATTCAGTGTGATTGTTGTAAATGGCGAAACTGAGGACTAAACAAATTTATCTTCTTCCTCAGAGACACATGGCTAACGACTTGAAGAATCCAGCCTACCTCCTTTTCTCATTTTCAACCCTTCCAAAAGAATGCAAATTATGATCGGAGAAGTGAGGCTAACACAAAATTATGAAGCTCATTCTTTTTCTTAGCACCTCTCTTTCTTTGACTCCCCTTCTGACCCCATCAGCTCCCCCTCCCCCTCCCAGGGGCCTGCAGGCACTAAGACTATAAGGGTCCTCCTCTCATGCAATTCCAGTGGAGAGCTGTGCCCCACAAACACAGGGCAGAGGGGTCATTCGCGTCTGTGGAGGCTCCTGGAATTTGCTCCTACCTCAGCTTCAGCCATTCACCTCGAGGGTGTGCGCGTGTTTTCACAGGCACATAGAACGTCTCCCTTGGGTCTGATCCTGTGGGTACAGTAGGAGAAAACAAAGATGTGGGCTCTGCCCCCGTGAGCTTCCAGCAACTCCGGTGCGGATGCTGTCATCACCTCTCTCTGCACACTGGCAGAGCCAGGGAGAAGAAAGTCTCAATTTCTTGTAAACCAGATGGCTGAATTACTACTTCCACCCACAGAAAAGGTGTGAGCCAAGGGGCCAGCAGGGTCCTAAAATTCTAAAGAGCGATTCTGTTTATGAAGAATATCTCATTTGGGACGTGGAGGACCCATTACAATGTTTATACGTTTTTCTCCGTAATGAAGTCAGTGCAATAATAATAGTATTAAATATTGAAAAATAATAGCTAATATCTATATAGAGAGAGAGAGTAAGCAGTAAGGGTCAAGTGTCATTCTCAGCAATATATACGCATTATCTCATTTACTCCTTTAATTTTCTGAGCCAGGAACTTTTGTCATCCCCTTATGCAGATGAGAAAACCAAGGCACAGAAATGTTATAAAATTTTCCCAAAGTTTATTAAGCACCAAGTATTGAACTTGGGACTTTAAATGAACTACCACGGCTCCTTTCTGCAAATCTGAGAAGTATTCAGCTTTCCATGAAGCAAGGGAGGGTTAGGAGATTAAGTCCATGGCTCAGAGCGCCCCGCTGTGAGGTGAGACAAGAGTGGAGCCCAGGCCGGCCCTCCCCAGGGTTACCTCTCTGCGTACCCCTGGCCCCGTCAGAGCGCAGCTCATGGGGGGTCCATCCTTATTCTCCAGTCTCTGCAGTGCCTGGAATAGTGCTGCCCCACGCTAGACATTCTATAAGCACATGCTCATTCTTTTTATTGAGCTAATGGATTCTAAATTAAATATTGCTATTAAATTCTGTTATCCACACTCCTGGGAGTAATTGCATGGGTAACTCATAGGAGTGAATAATTACTCGATCATGGGTGCTTTGCTTTAAAAATGCAGTTATTTATTTATGTTTGAATATGGGTTTGCTATTTAAGGGACTCATGTCATGTCTTACAAAATAATGAGGATATGGCACGATGGTCTGATTCAGAAGAACTTAAGAGTAAACACATCTTTCCCTGCTCTCCGAGAGGGTAAAGGTGTCATCTCATACACTGAGGTCAGGGACTGGCCATGCTGTCTGTCCTTGTCTTGTGAATGGCTTTTGCTTGACTCACCACAGGGTGGACCTGCAAAGCAATTCCCTCCCTCCCTCCCTTCCTTCCTTCCTTCCTTCCTTCCTCCCTCCCTCCCTCCCTCCCTTCCTTCCTTCCTTCCTCCCTTCCTTCCTCCCTCCCTTCCTCCCTTCCTTCTTTCCTTCCTCCTTCCCTCCCTCTCTCCTTCCCTCCTCCTCTCTCCCTTTCTTCTTTCCTTCCTTTCTTTCTTTCTCTTTCTTTAGAATGTATTATCCTTGTCAACATTTTTTTAAAAAAGGAGAGTTTTGCCTAGATTTCTGGCTTCTCCTGAAAAATTATATCTGGCAACAGAGGCCCACATTTGAACTTGGCAGTTAGCTTCAGCTAATTAATGAAAGTCTCCTCTTCCAGATGAGGCCTGTGCCCTCCACAGGATCTGAGTCTCCGCCACCCTCTGTCATCTCCCTGACACCAAGGCTGAGTGTCAGTTGCCACCAGTTCTCACACTTATGCAATTGTTTTTCTGACTCCCAGCCAGTCCCACCCATTCCCGTTATAGATCTAGCAGCTGAAGGCATTTGAGTCCGTGAGGCTGCCTTACATGATGCAAATCACCCCGGGTGAGTAGAAGAGCAAGCAAAACGTCACTCCAGCTCATCCCATGGTCCACCTTCCTCGCATCTGCTCTGACAGGGCACCATGAAAGGAGTATAAGATGGAATGGCTCTGCCCCTAGTGTCAAGCACATGGAAATTTCCAGTTTCTCTCAAGTAACTCAGAAAGAGATAGGCAAATATTAATCTTGTAAATTAACTGCCAAGGAGCCCAACCCTTTCATTTCAAACTTTTCAACTAAAAAGGCACCCTTTCTATTAAACCGGTTAGTAGTGCATGGTTAGTCCCATCCCAAATAATTTGTTTCAGCCTGAGCAGCACTGCTTTTCCCACTCTGGTGTGCTTGCCACCCGACTCACCCCTTTCTGTGATAAAAGTAACAACTGATGTTGAGAGGGCTCTGTTGTGCCAAAATGGCCAGAAGTCAGCAGATTTGGTTAGACATTGTGCCAGGACACTGACACACATCTCTATCACAATTTTAATTTCGGTAGATATTAGCTCTTCTCATGGGTGTTATGGGAGGTTGAATTAGTGCTCCCAACCTTTCCTTCTCAGAGGAGAACACCTTATTTCCTAGGACTTCACAGTTCCTTCCACTAGCGTGTGCAGAATGCATACCTCTACCCATCTTTGAACTTGACCATGCGATTTGCTTTGATGATTAGAATACAGATAATGAGTGACAATGCGCCAGCTTCTAGCTGAGGATTGACAAAGTTAGCGAATTTCCACAAGACACTATTGACTGCCTGCCCTCTGTAATGAGACACACAGGCCTCAGATGCTGGTGCTCCTTAAGCCTGGGTCTTGTGATGAAAACACAAGGAAGACCTGGCTCCAACTTAGTCCAGCTGAGCCCAGCTAAGATCGACCAAACCATAGCCAAACTTCAACCCAAGCTGGAAACAAGTATTAATATTATCCTGAAATGGATAATTTAATGGAAACCAAAAGTTTGCCAGAAATAGTAAAGAAGGAAGAGGAGTGTAGTGCAAAAAAAAGAAAGAAAGAAAAGAAAAGAAAAGAAAAGAAAAGAAAAGAAAAAAGAAAAGAGAACATGGGGTAGGCATTCTGTAGTCTGTCAAGAGCTAAGATAAGCACCTTATTTTTCTAACTACAAAACCCTAGGTGTTTCAATCTACTTAACTCCACCAACTTCTGTTTTTCAGGCTACCTAACTAATCAGCTTCTGTTATCTTGATACCGTGGGCAGCTTTGAGAACTAGTCCCATTGGCACTCTTATTTGTTCATTTATAGTCATCTTGTTGGGGTCACAGATAAGTACCCAACTCATTAGGCGCTGACCCCTACTGGAGTAATCATCATAAACCACCATGAGCTCTCCCTAGTTCAATTGACGGGTAAACTACTTAAGGACAAGATCAAATGAACAGGAAAGATTTTCTGGTTTAGTTTAATTGCTTCTCAGGTGGCCTCTCATTTACCAAGCTCTGCTTCAAGTAAGAACCAGAACTACCCTAGTGAAACTAATATAAAAGACCCAAGCACTTCGGGGAATACAGCTTGATTCAACAGATCCCAGGGAACTTCACTGCCAGATTGAAAGTAAGACTGTTCATCTAGTTGGTGTGCTGGTGGTGGTCCTTCTTTGCATATCCATAGTTTAAAATTGCATTCTCTTTAGATTTAATGAGCCCATTATGTTGTCCACAAATTCCTTGCTCTTCAAACTACCAAAAAAATGATGGCTACTTTAAACGTGAGTCAAGTCGTTTCTATTGGGATGTTTTCATTGGGAAGTATGCAGTTTGAGGATATCAAGTAAAAGGTGGTTAAAAATTGTAATAAAAATACAGTGGGGTAGATGAAACAAGATTGGCAGAAATTTGGTGGTTGCTGAGGCAACATGGTGCTTTGTTGTACTATTTTCTCTACTTGTGTATGTGTTTGGAATTTTTCATGATAAAAATGAAACATTTTTAAGTCTGCAGTCACATCAGCTCAGATCTGAACCCAAATCTTATTTTGGGACTTGCTTTGTATCTCTACGGGATTATTTTTCTCAAAGGAAAGAATGTCTGTCAGGAGACCCCATTTCACAAAACTCATTGAGTCCTACTGTTCTTAAGCTTTCGCTGCTTCGTCAAGAGATGGAAACAGCCGGCTCTGGAGTTTCAAGGGCTGACTATCAACTATGCTTAGGTGAAATGCACTTCTCTTCTAGGCTTCGTTGTTGTCACCTTTCGATTTCCCTGTTTGCCTTGGGTGTGGGTGGAATCCAGCAGGAATGGTGCTCTGGGCTCGTGCAGACTGAAGGCTCTGATAAGCAACAAAATCCGTCCGCCCTGACCTGCCTAGGCTCTGCCTCTGGTGAAGCTCCTGCGGCACGGAACCTGAACCCACAACCTGTCCCAGATCTTGACCAGCCCAGACAAGAACAGGCTGCAGCTTAGGAGGCTGGGCCTCAACAACAGACGTGGGCTTGCAGCCTTGTTAGCGCATCTAGTACGATGCGGTTGGGGAGAGGGGAGTCCTACGGCACTCTGTGCCCACCCAGCTGCAGCTATCCTGTAGCTCTCACTCTGTTTGCCCAGGTTATGTAAAGAGGCTTCAGTACTGGATCTGACTGAGAGTGGACTGTGATTTCATTCCAGCCATCTTTGTGGGAGTCCTAATACCCTACTTGCCACCCCCCTCTCCAGGGACAAAGACTTAGAGCCCAGGTGCTCAAATAGGGAATAGGGCTCTTCAGTCTTCCTCTTGTCCTACCCTCTGAATTGGAACTCCTTGGCCGTAGGGATGATTTATTGCATCTCTTTGAAAAACACTCTTAGATTTTGCCCACACCTTAAAGACTCAGACTCAATTAATTCTGGTCACCCTTGCCTCGCTTTGTGCCATGACCTGGTTCCTAAGTGATGGCAGTCCCTTTCCCTTGTTCTATGAGCACAACTGAAACAGGTGGCAATTTTCTGAGGAGTTTTTAAGAAGACCACATGAAAAAATATATTCAAAATTCAACACCAGAAGAGTGACACCTTCAAAGTCCAAATTTTTGACTCTAAAATGGCCGATTTTCTTACTTGGTTATTTCAGTTATTTGTTTATTTGGTATAGATGCCCGAGTCAGGGGGGCACATCTGGACTGAAGGCATCTCCCAGGTTTGACGGCGGGCCTCTCTGGGCTGCTGTTAAGCAGTGAGGCGGTCTGCCACATTGGGGAAAGCAAGGGCTTTGAATTTGGGCAGACAAGGTTCCAGGTGTTTAGACTGACATTTCCCAGTTGCGTGGGTTTAGGGCTGGGGCACTCTCTGGGCCTCAACTTTTTTCATTTGGAAAAAAATAATAATAATAATACCTACTTGGCATGGTTCCCATGAGGGTCAATTATCTGTAAAATGTGTAACCTAGCTGCCCGGCCGATTATTTAAACTCATCGAGTGGTGGCTGCTCTTCCTCTCTTTACCTTCTCAGGTCCGGAAAGGTCCTAGGCATCAAGATTAGACAGGTGAAGCCATGGGCGATACGAAAGCTCGATGGCCCCACAGTGTCCAGGGGCCTGTCAACATGGAAGAAAAAGCCCAGCGCTAAGGGTCTTGCTCCTCTCCATCAGGGAGCACGTCAAGGGCTATTTCTTCATGAGAAAGGGGTCAAGGCTTTTGTGCCCTGTAGATAGGCTCCAGGAGACTGAATCCGAAAATGCTATGCGCAGTGCCATCCATGGGTACACATGCATTTTTCTGGGAAGACAGCGCATAGCTCTTACGAAATATTCAAACGAGTCTACTTTCAATCATTCAACAAATACCATGTGAGTGTTTGTTATGATCTATGTGTAGAAGGTAGAGCAGTGAATAAGACAAACAACCCCCTGCCCCCGACCTTTATGGAGTTTAATTTCCAATGAATCTGAAAATTCCTAAGAATCACTGATGAAAGCAATCCAAAAAGCCATGGAATGGGGTTTCCATTTTTCAGTAGCTCTCTTTTGATTGCATTGAGTTATAGACTCCAAACATCTGTCCAAATGGGTCAAACTTGTTTTTGCAGTCATATGTATTTGACACTGTGGACACCAAGGGAGAGGATCAATGAAATTTTACTGATTAGATTCAAAGCTAGCAAATTTCTTCCGATCACCCCACTGTGGAACTACAGAAATAAAAGGAATCTATTAAACACTATGACAGAGTTTTTAAAAAGCAACCAATAAAACCAGCAATAAACCCTGGCATTTTGGCATCAGAAGAACCTGTGTTCAAATCTTCAGCTACCAAACTGAAAGATTGAACAAGATACACAAATTCTTTGAAAAACAGCTTTATCGTGAGTTGAAGATACTTATCTTGCAGGTTCTCGTGAGTGTTAAATGTTATTGCTGACACTCAGTAAATATTAGTTCTCTATGTCTAAGGCAATAATTCCTATAAATTTGGGGTCCTGGATTTATATGCATAAAACACACACATACTTCCATACACTACATACAAGCATGCATTTTTTGATACTCACTAAGAGTTATCAAATTTTAAATTTTTCGAAGAGATTTACACAAAAAATAAACTACAATAAAATCACACACACACCTACACAACAATCACCATGTTTAATAAGGAGTATTTTTAAAAACAAAGCAATAAAAGAAGTTTAATAAGGTAGTCCTGTAAATGATACAAATTGTACTTAACACTAATACAGTAAAAACTTATACATAGCCATGGCTGGTATGACTCAGTCTGTTGGAGCACTTTCCCATAGCTGGAAGGCCGTGGGTTTGATTCCCAGTCAGGGCACATATCTAGGTTGTGGGCACAATCTCCAGTCTGGGCGTGAACGGGAGGCAACCAGTCTGTGTTTCTCTCTCATACTGATGTGTCTCTCCTTTCCTCTCTCCCTTCCTCTCTCTCTCTAAAAGCAATGAAAAAAAACAAAAACCCTAAATGTATAAAAACTCAACAAGAATATATCAATATATAACAATATATTACTATACATAGAACAATATAGAACAATATTGTTCTTTAATTACCTTTAACACAAAGTTAAATTAACATTATGTTTAAACATAGAAGTTAATTTCATTAACTTTAAATATAAAGTTAAAAATTCAATATATTTTCTTTATTCCGTCATTTTGCTTGCAAGGGTGTTGTAGTCCATTTGCCTCATCTTTTGATTTCCGCAACCCTCTAAGATGGGCAAGATAAGAACTCTTAGCTGCGTTTTTTGAGAGAGGAGAAGTGGCTGTCTCCAGGTCCCCTCTCTGCAGCTTTGCCTGAGGGTCCTATGAAACAATGACCTGCAATCATTGTTTCAGGCATTAGTCCTATCATTCTTTTGGGTCAATGGAAGGGCAGCCTCAGCTTGATATAAGGCAGAACTTTGTTGACAGACAAAACTGAGCTGCCCCACGTCTGCAGGAGCCTTGGACCAGAAGCTGGATGGCCGGCCACATGAGAATGTCTGTTCCCCTTTGCCAAATGCACCTTCAAAGAGTGGAGGCTCATACCCTGCCAGTTCTTGGGAAAAGTTTACCAAGCCCTTCAGCTGAACTCACCTTCCACGGCGAGTTAGAGAAAGCTTGGATTTTAAAATCAGACAGACTGGTACTAGAACCCCAGCTCAACTTCCATTTATATGAATACAGTATTTAATCTCTCCCAGCCATCTGCGTTTTTAAAACTGGGACAGTCCTTAACATCTCCTAGTGTGGTGAGCATTAAAGAGGGTAATACGCATATATAAAGTTCCTGACATCATCCCCCAAGGCCGCTGTGTACAGTTGCGAAGACTGTACCTTGCTCAAGGGCGCCAGTCCACGGGGCTAATGGGGATAGAAATCCAGCCAGTGCTCAGATCCGGAGTCCCATGACCCCACAGGACCTGCAGCCTGAGGTGAAGCGGGGCCTCCTAGTAATTTATGCACTCTGACTGTACACCGTTTCCTAAGCCTCAGGCTCTGAGTGCCTTAGGTATTTCCTGCCTTCTTTCCCACCCCCTCCTTTTGGTCATTTCCCCTTCAGTGAACATGGGTCATAAAATTGATTACACGGACTCGCTCACTATGCTCCCTGGCTGCTTGGCCCTCATGGACTGGACTGCAACCGCTCCTAGGCAAACGAGAGGAAGAAGATTCCTTGTTACCTCCAGGGCCCTGACAAGGATTGGTTCTGTCTCTAAATGAAATACCCTTTAAATTGGCCTGAAATTGCATCGCTTGTCTCAGTTAAGTGGAATCCTATGGACGATAAATCTGACTTGAAAGAGCTCAGTTTAATTTGACTAAGATGTTACAAAGGGTTTACCAAAATTTAAAGCATTTGTCTATGGAAAATCAATTATGGCCCAATCCATCTCACTGATGATGAGAGCATTCGCATTTTTGGATGGCGTGTGTGCACAGCCACATGGGTGTGCACACACATGCACACATGGACACACACGCACACTTGGGGTGCAGTGGCTGGAGTCTCATGTTGCAGGAACTCAGTGAACTCAATGCAGGTTAAGGACGGCTTATTGGCTAATGATAAACATGTTATCAGTTACAATAATTTTTAGCTTGTTTGGCTCACTGTTTCTAGAATGTTGGGTCCTCACCCTCCAGCCATGACCTAGTTTCAGCTTATTATCACATTTAGTAATAAGACAGAAAAGTGCTTCCTATTCCAGGTCCCTCAGTTTCCATTACCCTCCAGTGACATGGGTAGAAGGCCACTCATGGGTGAAATAAATGTCTGGTCCCAAGTGAATTTAGCAACTCACCAAAAGTTCAATGTGCTAGAAGGAGGAGGAGGAGGAGGAGAAGGAGAAGAACCAAGCCTCCTCACACGCTGAGTTGCCAAGGCTGTGTCCGGCTGGCACCTACAAGACTGCGCCACTCCAGCAAGGTAAATACTGAACTACCACATCGAAGGTGACTAGCAATGGGCAGGCCTGGGAGAGGGAGACCAGAGTAACTTGGAGCCCTACCAGGGGCAGGTGGGGCCATCTATACAGAGTGAAGTGGTAGGGGGCACTCGGCATGAGGCCTCACATGAATATGAAACATTAGTCACAAGGAGTGGGAGCCGGTCATGGGAGAAGTGCTGGTAATGATAGTGATAATAAGTAACAATAGTAACAACCAACATTTTTCAAGACCTATTATGTGTCAGGAGTGTTCTAAGCACTGCACACGTATTATCTCATTTAATTGTCACAAAAAAAAAAAAAACATCTTTCAAGGTAGGCATAATTATTTTCCTAGAGCTAAGGACACACAAACTATGTAGCTAATGAAGCTGGAATTCCAACTGAAGCTTGTTTTCTTCATTATAATACAGGATGGTCTTCAAAGGCCTAAATGAAAAATGAAAGCAATATGCAGAGGTTGAGAGGATTAGAAGGATTCAGAACCTGGTGGCAGGAAGCACATGGTTCTCCTCTCCTCTCAGCTGCGAAGATATTGCAGAACTGAGGAGTCGGGGGAGAGACGGGTGCGCTCTCCTTTCTCAAGTTGGAACAACATCAGGAGTTTAAACACTCCACTTAAGTCTTCAGACTGAAGGGGAGGCTCTTGTCGATCCGTTCTGGTGGCTGGTAGTGTCTAGAAGGCTTCTTTTCCCCTAGAGACCTAAAGTGCCAGGTAGGGTGGGTCTGGGAGGAAGCAGGAAGTGGGCTGGCTGCTCAAAGGTCTTCTGGGCCTTGGGTTTTAGCTCATAGTAATAAAGAGAACTTTGGGGCTTCCTCTGAAGGCATGCAAGAGGAAAGAGCATGGGAAAACAAGAAGAATGAACTCGGGAGAGTCCACAGTATACAGAAGTCAGCAGAGAGGCCGGCCCGTGGAAGTGATGTCATAGCATCACAGTACATTTTCTGAGTCTTGGACTATATGGGAGGTAAAGATAAAGTATGGGGAGCATCTTGCATTGCATTTGTCTAAGTCAGGATGCTGCGGTAAATTACGACAACTTTTCAAATGCTGGGGCTCTTTACACTATTTGTATGAAAAATCTCGCAGATACAAGAGCTGCCCTTGTAGTCTAAGTGTATAGGAACATGAAGCTTCTGTACATCTCTCAAGAGGTTCCTGAATAAGAGACACTCATTTATTAAATCCTAAGTATGCTCAGGACCTGTGTCTTTTTTTTTCCCCCCTGAAAACTGCCCCTTTTTTTATTTCAAAAGGTGGTGATTAAGGGTCAGGAAGTACGGTGACATGGAGGAAGGACAAAAATAGAACACGTGAAAGACAGGTATTTTTGCTAGATTTCATACTCACCATTTCAAATCTTTCCAACTTAAAAAAAAAAAAATTGCACCAAAGGACGAATCATACTTTTCATTCCACTCTTGTCAACTTTACCAAAGCCTTTTGAGCTACAGTCGTTTTTCTATTTTTCTTTTCATTTTTCAAATCTTTAGTGTTAAACTTAATACAATCTTCTTTTGCTTCTACAGGCTCATCTGATAACTTTATTTTCTTTGATGGAGGGTTTGGCAATGAAACTGAAGATTCTGGGAGCTTTAAATATTTAGATGAGTCATCACTCAGTTCTTTAGGGGCATAATCAGGTATCAGACCATAAGCACAATAAATATAATCCTCTGCTTTGTCATTGGAAACCTGATGACTGGAGGAAAATGCAGTTGACTCTACCTGGGCACTGACATTATGTTATTGGTTTTTAACGCTCCTATAGTCTGATTAAACTCTTTTTTCCCAGACACTTTAACGTCCTCCCTTTTCTGTACTTGTAATATTTCTTTTTGTCTATTTCTTTTCCCTCTGTCACATCTCAAAGTAATTTCTCAAGTTCAGCAAGTTTCAGCAACAAGATGGAATACCTAAACATGTCGCCTACCAGCACTTGGTGTAGAGGCTGAAACTTTGCCTCTTCATCAGTCTTTATAAGGCAGCGGAGGAGGAGAAATAGAGGGCCTGTGGGTGTGGTAAGGTGGAGAAGACCTGATTGAACTGACCGATTTATAAGCCAAGATGGTGTTTTCCCTTGAAAACTTGTATTTCAAACAGCTGCTACAGACACATACTGAACAAGTAAAGGGCTTCTTTCCCTGAACACGGATTAACCAGTTTTACAAACATAAACCCACTTTTTATCTTTTTACCTTTTACATATTCTGGAAGCAGGAACACATGCCGCCGGGAGCCAGCACTTCCCCAGCAATCCATCCGGCCCACCGTGCCACCCGCCTTCTCCCCGCAGCGCAGCAGCCTCCAGCCTCAGCTTTTGGAGTGGGGGGCCTGGCTGGACCCTGGTGCAAAGTGGTGGGAGATGGGGGACCTGTGTATTGTCTGACCTAAACAGGAGCTTCTACAGGTGGCAAGAGCAGGTTGGCTTCTAGTGATGGGAGTTAAGTGCTATTAACTCTCATCACTAGAAGCCAACCTAGGGGGCCACTATGGCACCTAAGGTAGCCTCCACAACCTCCATGAATGGTCTTTCCTAACTTGTTCTTAGAACAGGTGTTACCACGGGTTCTGATTTACCACTGGGCCACTCCAATGGGGAGGTCCACAAGGAGTGTCAGAGAAGGGAAGAGAGAGAAACGTCTCAGGTCCAGACCAGGGTGAGTCAGCAGTTCCCAGGGACTGGATGGAGCAGGGAGGTTTGCTTTGGAAGGTAACAAAGGGAGGTTCAGAATGAGTTCTTTCTGTTCCATGCTTCAAAACCTGAGATTGACAAGCACTGTTGACAGTAGCAAGGAGAAAATGTATAGCTAGAAATAGGAGAGAGAAAAAAAAGTCAGATGCAGGGAATGCATAGAAGGAAGCAAATCCAAGACAATAGCATGAATGGCTAGCCTGGAAGATCCAATGGTTTAAAGGTTATCAACAGACACTTCACATGCATCCCTTTCCCTGGGATCACAGCCTCACTCCTTCCTTCAGTGGGTCAACAGAGCATCCTTAAGACTACAGAGAAGCAGAAGGAAAAGTCTAGAAGTAAATCCTATAGTTATCATTCACTTCAAAGAAACGGCTGGGGAACCAGAAGGGTTGAGGGGACAGTGGGGCACTGGGAGTGTGCCCCTTGCCTGGTTCCTCAGTTCTGCCCTCCCAGTGCCACCAGGCAGCAGGACTTGGGCTGCACGACAGGATCAAGGAACTAGAAAGGACCTATTGGAGAGAAGACACATCCAGGCTCTTTCCTTTTAGCTCAGAATCCTGCATTCCTATCGTTCCTCAAGCCCACCCCAACAGCACTCCGAAAGAATCCAGAGATGCAACTGAGGAAAAGGCAGGCCTCACGGAGGCTGCTCGGAGCATTTGACTGGCAGAGCGTTTGTAACATTAGAAGAGAAGGTTTTTAATGGCATGAAAATGTCTTTAATCACAGGAGCTAAGCTACGTGCAGTGCAGGTTCAAGGTGATCGAGATGCTCTTGTTCTACATCTGCATTTTCATCTCACTTAGATTAATTCACATTTTAATTGCCTCTCTCCCTGATTGAAGTACCAGAAAGGAGCATTTTCATTCCTTTGATCTCACGTTCTCTCGAGCATGGGCAAGGTCAGGCACATGAGCCTTGTGAGGAGGATTTCCAGGAAGAGCACCAAGGGACAGAGGCCCCCTGGTGAGCAGCGGGAGGGAAGCTCACCAGGGGAAGGGGAGGCTGGTGGGGACGCACAGGGCAAAGCTGGCCCTGCCAGGCCGGAGTTGGAGCACCGTAGCTTTTTTAACCAGTGAGGGGCAGCGGAGAAAGGGTGTGCCATTCATTCAACTCATTGTCACGCATCCTGTGGTCTGGACTCCTGTTTCATTCATCTTCAGTCCATGATGTTAATAAGACTGTAGCCCATGCTGTCCATTACCTGGTGGGGTCACCAAGCCTCCGGGCCCTGACTTGTCACCTTACCCTTTAGTAGGAAAAAAAAAATGTCTCTCTTACAAAATCTGTGGGATTCTGAAGGGGTTGCCTGTCTGTTTCGTGGCCCCTTCTTGTTCCTGTCTCCTGTCCTTGCCCAGGTCTCGCCCCAGTCGGCGTTCACTTCTCTCTACCTAGAGAGTGCCAATAGGCGATGCAGTGCGCAGCTTCCCCAGCAGGTAAATCTAAGGGTATTTGTGTGGAACAGAAGACTCACCGAAGGTTAGTCTTCCCGCAGACCCTCTAGAAGCGAGGGTTAGATAACACATTCCATAAAAGCCCCTGGGCCATCCCACCAGCAGGTCTTCCTCGCAGGCCGACTGCTCTCCTGCGTTGACAATGGCACGCCTGTTTTCGCAGACTGTTTCTTGTCTTCCCGTCTCAGATCCCAGCATTAGTCTCCTAGGGCTGCCATACAAAGTGCCACAAACTGGGCAGCTCAACCAACAGAAATGTATTGCGTCTAGAAATCTGAGATTGAGCTTTTGGCGGGGCCACGTTCTCTCTAAAACCAATCGGGGAGAACTCTTCCTTGCTTCTGCCAGCTTCTGGTGGTGGCTATCAGTCCTCGGTTTCCCTTGACTTACAGCTGTGTCATTTCAGGCTCTGCCTCTGCCATCACACGGTGTTCTCCTGTGTGTCTCCTCGGGCTTTAGTCAGCCATCTTTCCCCTTTGCGTGCCTGTGTGCCCAACTTCTTCTGTCTTATAAAGACACCAGTCGTTGGCTTAGAGCCCAGCCTAATTCAATATGACTTCTTCACATGATTAGATCTTCAAACACCCTACCCTCAAATAAGGCCATGTTTATAGCCATTGGGGATTAGCATTTCAAGACACCTTTTGGGGACACAACACTTTCTCATTTTTTTTGAAACTCAAAATTCCTCCTTCCTTATTGGGCTGAGAATCCAGTTTTGTATATTTCATCTCTAATCCCCTGGAGCGATGGAAAGTATGAGATAGGGGAGCAGAGAACAGAAAAGAGGAAGTGTCATCCTCATTGACATAAAAAACGGCATCAAAATGTTTTCCCAAGCGAGATCACTTCTCTCCCTAAGAAGGATTCCACTCTACCACTCATCTTTTAAAATAAGTTTATTTCCCCAAATATCAGCAGTCCTTCCTTTTTAATGAGTACCTACCACATGTGAGGCACTTTTCATTTTATTCACTCTTGTACTACTTGCCAAAACCCTGAAAGTTAGCTGTTATTGCTTTTTTTTTTTTTCCAAAGATTTGGGATTGAGGCTAAGGAATACCGAGCACCACATAGCTGGCATGTGGCAAACCAGAGATTGAACTGTATTTCTTTGATCCCGAAGCCAGTCTTTCTAACACACAGTCGATTCCTTCTCCCTCACCCTTGGCTGCCGGCATCCTTCCCCAGCACCGCCACCCACTGCCTCACCTGGTCAGCCCCTCCTGGTTTTATATCTCAGGCACTGCAATGACATCCTGTAAAAAATCATCCACAAAATGGGTGGCTTAAACCAGCACTCATTTATTCACTTACAGTTTTGAAAACCAAATACTAAAATCAGTTTCACTGCACCATAATCAAGGTATTTTCAGGGCTATGCTCCCACGTGGGGCTCCAGAGAAGGACCCACTCCCTGCTTCTTCCAGCTCCTAGTTGTCAGCATTTCTTGGTTTGTGGCCACATCACTCCAACCTCTGTCTCTGTGGTAACTGCCTTCTCTTTGTGTGTGTGTGTTGTGTATAATCTCTCTTTGCTTCCCTCTTACAAGAATACATGTGATTGCATTTATATATGCTATATAATTGAAGAGAATGCCCCCATTTCAAGCTCCTTGGCATACTCTGATCTGTAAAGATTCTTTTGCCATATAAGGAAACACCTGCGGGTCCTGGGGATTAGGATGGATATATCCTTGGGGGCCATGACTTAGCCTACCTCCTCGCCCCTTCTGGCTGCGTCCCGGCTGCCCTCCTTTTGGCTTATGACTTGCAGGCATTGAGTTTCTTGCCTTCTTGACTCCTTCCAGGAGTGTTGGGCAAGCAGGGAAGGGGAAGGAGAGGTTCCCGTGTGTGGCCTGCTGAGAAGACTGCCACACTAGGCCACCCCAAAGAGGCACTAGAGAGCTTTCTCTGTCTAGATTTTATAAAACGGTTGTAATAATGCTTGTCTGAAAGGGGGCAGGAGATCCTCTGCTAAAGATGAAAGCATAGGCTGTTTGGGATGGTACATAGCTGCTTGGAGCCTCCAAGATCTCATAAAACGGAGGTCTTGCAGAGCTGAGATGAGGAAATTATGGTCCTATTGGGGAAAAGAATTCTTCGGAGTGAGAAAGAGGGTGGATGCCTGTCCATTGACCAATGACGAGACTGAATTTTATGGTTGCTACTGCAGGAGAGGGAGTCAGCACCTCCCCACTTGAAACCTCACAAATGACAGTCATCATTGCAGATTGGCCACAAGGGCCTGGGTTAAGAAATCCCCAAACGTTCATCAAGCTTTTCTACAGCAATACCTGATGTTGAAGCTTTCCTGTCACTTTCTGTCTTAAGTATTTTTATCCTGCACTGATTTTATCCATACTGGCATCAAGGCATAAAGCTATTTTTGCTTTGAACGTTTTAGGGTATGTGGTACCTAGAGACCAATAGGTAAATGTCAGTGTCAGCTCTTTCAATAGGAAGCCCTGGGTGCAAGAACGCAGTGGAATTCTTGATTTGGGATAATGGCTGCTAGTGCTCTACACAGCTGCCTAACGGCTTTTCTGTGTGTGCATCATAGTCAGATGAGGTGGGCTGGGTGTGATTGGCTCCAGCTAAGAAAAGATAAAATAAAAGATTGTCACAGGCTGCCACATAGCAGAGGCAGGGGTGTGCCTGTTTCTCTGAGTCCCTGGGAAGCATTCACCATGAATGGATGAGCACATAATTTGTGATCCACACTCTGACACTTCCAAAAGTGAAAGAAGTATCACTAATAATTAAGCTGAAATTCTAGGCATAAACCTGGACCATCTTGATTTTACTCTCTACCTGTGGGGAGTCTGTACTTTTACATGGCTTGCTTCGTACAAAACTGTGAAGTAAGTTTGCCTATAGTATTCTTTTCCCTCTCGCTCGTTCCCCTCGGACTTGTATTCTAAAAGACATCATTCTGAAGCTTCATGGGAATGCTTTCTCACATCTTATTTTAAAATTGAGGAAATGAAGAGCTCAGTAAGTAGTGGCTTTGGATTATACAAGGACACAGAGTTAGAACTTGTCTTCTCTTTCCAGAAGAGAATGCAGCGTCCCTCCACAGCCATGACCAGCCAGGGTCTGACACCGCGGGCCCACTGAGCCTGGCTCAGTTCAGCCACACCTCCTCTCTCATCTGCTTGTGAGATGACTGAAGGACAGCTCATGAATCAGCAAACATCAGGTGATATGATATATGATAACATCACCTTTTGGGGGATGACTCCCATTTTCATAAAAGGCTCCTGTAGATAGCGTCTCCACACAGAAGGATGGAGCTCAGATATTGGCATTTCACCTACTGGTAGCCAATACACCAAGGAACATTTTAGATACAGGAGAACTTCTTGGACCACACACATAGATAATTTTTATTATTCTTGTGCAGAAAGGGAGAGTCAAAGAGAGAACCTAAAAGTCTATCTATGGTAGAGGAAAGGGCAAAAGAGAAGGTACAGGAATAAAGAAAAGTGGAGGGAAAGGAAATGGGGAAAAAGGAGAAGGGGAGATAAGGGAAGGGTGATGGGGGAAGGCAGGATTTCAGCAGCCCCAGCAGCCCTGTAGAATATAGTTCATGATGTGTTTTATATGGTCTGGGGACAGAGGATGTGTCTGGAATAGAGTAGCCACTAAGATATCAATGACAGTGCTATAATTCCAGTTCTGTGTACATGTTTGTTGTCAGCTCTGGAAGCTACCTGGGAGCCTCTGAAGCTAATTCCCTTGTTAAGAGGGATCTGAGATACATAGTTAATGACTTGTCATGTCCCCAAGCAAGGTCTTCTGACTCCCAGCCAGGTGCTCTTTTCACCTTATCTCACTGTCTCCTTAGTTAGAACAAGAATGTAGGAAAGAAACAAAGGCAGCATTTCCAGCGCCAGTACAAATTATCACACAGATCAAGTCCCAATATCAGAAAACAAAACCAAAAACAGCAAAAACCAAAGCAGAACCTGTTGCAACCCAAGAGAACCAAAAATAATGAGATTTTCCTTGAGCACTTCCTGCATGTTCCAGACTCACAACAAAACAAGCTTATCCCTGACTTTTACAGTCAAGGACGCATTGTGACATTAGTGGACAGGGTGATCATGTCAGAAAACCATTTCCCACCATAAATGGACTAACTGCAAAATGGGTGATTTTGTGGGATTTTACTTTAAATAGCCATTATGTTTCTTATTTGATAAGCCAGAAGATCTTTGCAAATTAACTTCTTAATGCTTATCTCCGATTCTTCCTTCCAAAGGAAAAATCCATAAAATTTCATTGCATGCCCAAAAACGAAGATATATTTGTGGTGATTTTTCTCTAATCCTGTCTCAAAGATAAAAGATCCAGAAGTTCAAAAGCCTCTGCGTCATCCTAGGCTCGTCCCTCATTTTTGCCTTTACAATTACTTTGTTATTCAGCCCTATTGTTCTTTTTCATCATTTCCCAGATTCAATCGTACTTCCCTATTTTCCTTGCCCTCTCTTTGTTCCATATTTTCGTAATCTCAGTGAGTAATAACCTTCATCCTAGCCTCCCTTGCAATGACTTCAAACAGTCTTTCCTGCAATCTGCTGCCAAAATTACATTCCTACAACATTATTCTCATGCTGTCATCACTTCCACTCGCAAAAATTATTGTATCTAGGAAGCAGTCCAAACTTACCACCATGGCATGGCACGCCTTCACGACCCAGTCTTAAGAAAGGGTGACTACCTTCCCACAAAGGCCAGCTTCTCAAATTGGTGAGGCCCCTGGTAATAACCTTCAGCCTCTCCCTCTCCTTTCCTTGCCTTTCGACTACGTGTGTTCCTGAGTGTTCTATTTTCTCCCATTATTTGTGCTCCTCCAGTGCTACTCAAAGTGCAGTCAGTCCAGGGGTTAGCAGTATCTGTGTCACCTGGGAGCTGGTGAGAAACAAAATGCCTGAGTTCTGTTCCTGACATTCTAGATTAGAATTGCCAGGCCTGGGAACTTGAACTTTAACTGTTGCCAGGTAATTCTTAGGCACACCAATATTTGAAATACACTATTGTACACCAGAATATCTCCTAACATTCTTTGGCAGTTTTGGATCTGCTGAAGTTAAAATAATAGCTAATTATTCATCATTTTGTGGCAGAGCTTGGCCTAGAGCCCAGTGTTCCTAACTACCCTGACTTTGCTTAATCGCCGTGGCTATTTAATTGCCCTGTAAATGCTGAATTAGGAGCAGTGGAGCATGTGGTCAGCTTTTCACTTGAACCTTCAGAAACGATCACTGTCCCACCGGCTGCATGGCCCAGTGTGGCCCTGCCCAGTAGGCATGGATCTGGTGCGGCTCCACTACCGTCTGCCCCACCATGTTAGTCACCATCCATGGGACTGCGACACCTTACTGCTGTCAAAAGCTGCACCGTGTACCTGTGAGATCCAAGGGCAGAGACACCTGAGTGTGGAAGCAGCAGAAACACGGGCAAATTCAGCAGACTCCATCCAGGCTTTCGTGCGCCAACAAGACGACACGTTGACAGGTCTACACCACATGTTCCTTCTATACATTCTGGTTTCTACTCACTTCTAGTTTCATGTTTTCTACTCTGGATGCACTTTTGATTCCCATTTGGTACCAGATTTTTTCCCTCCGATTTACCTCGTTATTCTTGGTTCAGCTTGTTTTGGTTTCCATCCAGCACTCTTAGTGGAGACCCATCAGAGCAGACCTGTTAGGGTTCCCTACATTAGCCAGTAACTTCGCAGGACTCCCTTGGTCCTGGTCCCATCCCTTATCTTCAAACTAACCTTGGTACATGCATAAAACAATGACAGGTGTCAGTGTTACCACAAAGATGCAAGAAGGTTTCCACCTGCAGAGAACAACTGCCACTATGGCCATGATACGCGTGCCCTGCTCATTTTCTCTCACACCCCTATTTTGTCAGCATCAGGTCCTCCAATCCATTGACTTTGCCACTTTTCTGTTCTACTTCTTGTGTTTACCCCCTCCCTGGTCCAGCTTAGATTTCGTGCTCCATCCACATTAGCCCTCCCCAGCACACATCCTTAGCTAGGCCAACTCCTTCCCACTACCCTAACTGCCTCCAACTCAGTTTTCAACCTTTCCCCTGTGCACAGCCGACAAATGTGGCCAGTGAAAACCATACAACAGGGTCGATAGCTCTCCCCTTAAATTTGTGACTAAATTCTCCAGCTGAACCTCAGCACTGCTCAGGTGTCCCTGTATAGTTATTCCCTCCTCCTCAGACTGGTCTGGTGTCATAGTATTTCACTGAGAAAACAAGTGGTGGGAGAAACACCTAACCTTGCTACCATGTAATCTACTTGCCTGGCAGCATCCCGCACACCTTCCCTGCCTCCCCTCTTTGCACAGCAGATGAAACCACTTGAAAACACTCCCCTCCTGCAATTATCATGTTCTCTTCATTATTGGTTTTCTCTCTCCGGAGCCATTACTATCAGCTTATGAGGTACTGTAACAGCTCATATGTTTTTAAAAAGTGCCCTTGCTAGCTCCTACATTTTCCTTTGGCCACCGCCTCATGTCTCTGCGCCTTTTTATGGGCCAAGCCCTCAACAACATTGTCTCTATTTGCCATCTCACTTATTTGTCTCACAGACCTTCTGCAACTCACGATAATCAGGTTTTGTCTTCATCACCCACGGCAACTGCTCTTGCCAAAGTCAGCAACGATCTTCTTTGTGCCGGATCCACTCACCATTTCTCTTTGCTCATTTGACTCAAAGATTCAGCAGCATGTGGCACAGTTGCTTGTACCTTCTGTCTGGAATGGCTCTTCACTGGCCTCCTGGGTCACTGTGCTCTCCTGATTGTCCTCCAACCTCAGCATGGCTTCTTGGTCCTTTAAGGTTCAGCTTGGTCAACATACTGTCCCCAGAGGCTTTGGTTTCTGATAGCTCCTCCAAGGTTCATGGGAATGACTCTGCCACACCTCCGGTTGGCTTTGTTTATTTTATTTACACTTTTATTGAGATATAATTGACCTATAACATTACATTAGTTTCAGTTGTATAACAATGATTCAATTGTGTAACCTAATGATTCAATATTTGTATGTATTGTGGGACTATACCCTAAGAATCCTGAATCACCAATTCAAAAGAACCTATGCACCCCAATGTCCGTAGCAGCATTATTTACGATAGCCACATGCTGGGTGCAGCCTAAGTGCCCATCAGTGAATGAGTAGATCAAAAAATTGTAGTACAGTTACACAATGGAATACTACACAGCAGAAAGAAAGGAGGAGCTCCTACCCTTCACGAGAGCATGGATGGATCTGGAGAGCATTGTGCTAAGTGAAATAAGCCAGGCAGTGAAAGACAAATACCATATGATCTCACCTATAAGTGGAGCCTAACCTACAAAACAAACAAATGAGCAAAATAGAACCAGAGACTTGGAAATAAAGGACAAACTGACAGTGACCATCAGGGAGGAGAGAGAGGGATGATGAGGGAAAAGAAGGGGAAGGGGCAAGCAAGGGAGCATGGATGGAGGACTTGGGCACAGACAATGGGGGGGAATTGACTGTGGGAGCTGGGGGGGACGGGGTAGGAGAGAGCAACGGGGAAAGGGGTGGGACGATGATAACTGAACAACAACAAATTTTTTTAAATTTAAATGTATCATGAAATGATCACCAGACCAAATCTACTTAACATGTATCACCATACACGGTACATGTGTGTGTGTGTGTGTGTGTGTGTGTGTGTGATGAGAACTTTTAAGATCTTTTAAGATTTACTCTCTCAGCAACTTTTAAATATATAATACAATATTATTAATTATAGTCACATTATTATTAACTGAGGTATCATGCTGTACATTATATTCCCATGATTTATTTATTTTATAACTGATGCCTGGACTTTCTGACCCCCTTTACACATTATACCCACCCTCCAGCCCCCACCCCTGACAACCACTAACCTTTTGCTACTTAACCTGTATCTATGAGTTTGGGTCTTATTTCATTTAGCATGATGCCCTCAAAGTCCACCCATGTGGTTGCAAATGGCAAGGGCAGGATGGGCAGGATGGTATGGTGGGTAACACTGCAGCCTCTAAAGCCAGGCTACCTTTGCTCGGCTTCTTACACTGAGTTTTCAGGGTCTTTCTTCGTATCCTTACATGGCCCTCAGATCTTGTAGCTCACTCCCTCACTTGGCTGTGGTGTGTGATCAAAGGCCATCTCATCTCGCCTGATCACCTTAATTAGACTAGCGCCCTCACGGCTCCCCATCACCCTCAGCCTATTTTATTACTCTGATTCATTGTCTTCATAGCACCTTTACTACCTTCTAGTGTCATCAGTGGTCCACTTCTTTCCAAGAATGTAAGTTCCCTTCAGGCAGAGACATTGGTTTGTTCGCAGTCATATCTCTGATGCCCACAGTGGTTCCTGGCTCACAGCGCTTGCTCAAAGAATGAATGAATGAATGAATGAATATGTGTGGTGGTGATGGCTGTGGTGGCATTTGGGAGTGGCATGTGTGTGGTCCCACATGTCTCCATGTTGAGGGACACAGAATCCAGAATGTCTTCCCTGTGTCTTTTGTCTTCTTCCACAGTGCCAAGGCCTGGGAAAAGGCAACAGAATGGGAGCTCAATCAATAGTAACATATGAGGAAATGAATGCATGGATTTCAGAGAGTCCACTGGCAGTGACTTTCAGGTGTTGCTTTTAGGTTTGATGACAAGATTTGACAAGTTCCGTGTCAAATCATATGTTCTGATGATTAAAAATGTTTTCGTAGGAAAAATAAGTCAAGATACTTGACATCAGAAGGCCCCTTACAATAAGGATAAGGGACTGTAATTTTTAAAGATGAACTTTTCTGTCCTGACCTTCCCCCACACCAACTCGTCCAGCTTTAGATTTGCAGATCCTGCCTCAATTTGATTAGCAACAGATGCTATTATCTGAGGAAATCTAAATTGGCTCTTCCTGTGCTAATGAACTACTGTACCAAGTGCGTGGGGATTTGAGAACAAGATAGGTTTATTAATGAGCACCTAATTAAAGGGACAGTTACAGAATTCTGGGGGGTTGGTGGCAGTAAGGGGAATGTTTCTATTCCTTATAAAGATTGACACTTTTTTAGGACAAAATGAAAATGTTTTACATCTACTTTAAATTTTTAAATGTCACAATTTAGAAACCGAATGTAGAGTTAAGTTTAATTAACTGCAATGACACACTCTTCCTGGTCGAGCATGGGGTCTGCGGGCCTTCCTGTCACAGCTCTCCCTCAGCCTCCCTGACAACCAGTCCCGCTGATACGTTGTTGTTGTTGCTGTTGTTTTCATCTAACGCTGCCCTAAGAAACCCAACTCTAAACACACGACTTCCTTTCTACTAAAGGGGAAGCCTGCGTCCGAAGCCCCGGACCGCGTTTGGCCCATGGTGGACAAAGCACATGTTACTGGCTCGCTGCCCTGACCCTCTGAACACCATGCCTACTGTCCACTGGGGAGTGTAGTAAAACGGGGTTCCATGATGAGCCCTTAATCCCCCCCATTTTACTCCTTAGTGTCAGAATGCAAAGTAGGCTGGAAATAGCTGCACTTAGACTTTGAAAGACATAATATATAAAGGCTTTTTGGTCACATTCAGAAATGGAACTCAACAGCTTGGCTGGCTGGCCTATGCCAATCTAATCACCATTAAATATCTTGAAGGAATGATTGATTTCACTGGATGCAGAGGTCCTCACTGAGCAGCAGGCAGGAAGATGAGAGCCCCCATGCAAGAGAAGGGAGGAGGATGGAGAACAGGTGCTCTGGAAATGGGTAAGTGTCCAGCAGCCCTCTTGACACCGTATCTTGATTTTCTAGCAGTTCTGGGAATCTCTCCACCTGCTACTGACAGGAAGGATCCCTGAAGGGCCCACGATGATGACCGTCATAGAGGCCCATGATGACAAAGTGGAATAAGAGCTGCTTTTTTAAGACATCTGAGAGGTAAACTAAAGCCTGGCTTGACTCCACCAAGGTCACTAGAGGTTACTCTAGGGATACAAATCAGATACAGAGCAGGAATGTCTGCTAGTGTAAGGCCTTGGGCTGCAGTACAGACAACTAAAATGAGGCTTAAAAAAATGGTTTCTTCAATAAATACAATCCACTTATTTTTAAAAGGTATTCTTTACATTATCTTTAGTATCCCAGTTAGCACTGGTTGCAAGTAAAAGGGGTTTTGCCTTCTCTTTCACTTCCATCCATGCAAAGGACTATGAGGCTGGGTGAGGGAAGACATTATCCCTTTATTTTTAACCAAAGACATTGTTTAAAATAATTGGTTCATTTGAAGGAGCCCTGGAGTTAAATGTCCCTGGAAACATTTCCTTATTCTTTGAAGACTCGCATAAAGATTTCTCAGAAAATGTTGTCTTGGATTATATTTCTTGTAATAGACCCAGAGAACAGAAGAGACATGTTTCCAGTCACATGCATGAAAATAATCATATTCATTTATGTAATGAATAATGGTTTATTTCATGAGATTTCCCCAGCCAGCCAACTTGTCTCCTTTTATAAAACAAATATGGGTAGACAGTGACTTTTGCAGAACACAGTGGAGGTTTAAAATTGGTATCCCTTTAGCAAGAAATCATGGAGAGGTTACACAGCCTAGAGATGTCATATTTATGCTGGGCTTGCCAATAGCAAATATAATGTCAGCACACTGGGTTTGAAGGGGAGGGAGAAAGACAAGTCAACACTTGACCAGAGGGCCTACCAGAGAGAGGGACTCACAGTCCACGAAAGTGTTTGAAGATCTAGGGTGAGCTCAGTCTTGCAGCAAACAATGTCTATATTGACATCATTCTGCTGTAGCTGGTGATCCCTTGAGACAGAGTTCTCCTGGCCTTGCAGATACTTGGGGTGGTGTCAGGCAAGAGGCAGTGTCTGGGTTGGGCCAATAGGCATGACTGGGGGTACAGGGGATAGGCTCACACCTCCTGGGAAGGAGGCCGGGTGAGAGTAGGGGTGACTGGGTCCAAGCAGAGGACTGAGGTTCAGATCTGGGCTCCTCCCAATGGTGAACTGCTGCAAAACTCTACAGGAAAGGAGTTAGGCTGGGGACCAGTTTCTTGACAACTAGGGTCTGGTATCCAAGCCTGGGTGGGTGAAAGCACCTGGCCTGCAGGTTCCAGAGTGAGGCCAGGGCAGAGGTAAAAGATAGTGTTTTAAGGTGAACGTGACGTTGAGACACAATCAGACTAAATCAA
This sequence comes from Mormoops blainvillei, assembly GCA_004026545.1. Classification (NCBI taxonomy): domain Eukaryota; kingdom Metazoa; phylum Chordata; class Mammalia; order Chiroptera; family Mormoopidae; genus Mormoops; species Mormoops blainvillei. The sequence goes on from PVJD01010133.1 coordinate 32,035, forward strand.
CCAAAACATAGTTTAGGAAGGAAAAACACTGTGTGGAAGGCACTGACAAAGCCATCCAAGAGAGGGCATGAAAGCCCTGTTTGATGGATAGGAAGTAGGATGTGAAAAGTCTTGGAAGTGCTTGCACTTAGAAGTAATTGTTATTACACCTCCATTGTTAAGTACGTACTGTGTGCACCTTTTAAGAACCATTTCTTATGCTTATACAAACTGCCAGAAAATCATCATCCCAATCCCTCATACTGAGAAATTGAGACCAAGAAATATAATAGGCAGCTTATCCAGGACCTTAGAGCTCAGAATACTGTAGTCAGAATTTGAAGCAAATCCATTTGATTCCAAAACCCATTCTTTGTCCTACTTTCTCTCCTTCATGTAGAAGTCTGTGGCCTTGCCCACAGTTAAGACTGACAGGCTGGTTTTGAGAAAGTGGAGTAATCATCCGCAGAGGAAACTGGAGTATAAGGATGCAGTGAGCACACACAAGCCCCCTGCAGTTCACAGGTCTGCCACCTGCTCCTAGGCTCCTCCTACCTGTTCTCAGAGCGCAGGGTCGGCCAGGCGCCTACACCCTCAATGCCAGGGTGTGCCAACCTAGTGGTTTTCAAATTTTTGGTATGAGCTCGGGTGGGGCTGGAACAGTCAGAGAATGATGGTTTCCACTCCTCTAACTCAAAAGGCAGATGCTCCATTGGTCTCATATCACATTGTAGATCCAAGGGGCCTGGTTCCCACCGCAGAGTGACATGCTGAATGATGATAAATTCAGCTCATCTGGAGGACAATCTCCTGCCACAGTGGACAACGGAGTCTGTGCTGTCCTTTGTGTCAGGCTTTTTGCTTGAGGGTGATGAGGTGTGAAGGTGACAGTGTGGATAAGATTTCTTCCCACAGATTTGTAAACTTCACTGTGGCCAGCGCGGAGCCCTATTGTCAGAGGAGAGGGAATCTGTCAGGCATCCCTTTGAAAACAACGGGCATGGGTTGCTATTTGTGCAAAAGAGGTCGGGGTGCAATGAAAGGTGCTTGGGGGATTTGAGATGGTATTGGATGGCTTCTCCAGAAACTGCAGATTTACAGCAGTTCTAACCATCTACATCCCACAAATCCTTATTACATGACAGGTGGGGGCCTATGACATCTCTTTGCCGCAAAAGCCACAGTGTTTTCACCAAGCTGCTGATTATAGTTAAGAAATGCAAATATCTCACCATTTACTGGAAGTCCTGGTGAGAAATCAAAGTCCACCGGGACCAGAGCCTTTTAATCTTTACTTTTGCAAATGGGAGGCCCAGAAAAAGAAAATAACTTTCCTAGGAGGTCGCAGTAATGTGTGGAGGACTTGTGCTGGAATCTAGTCTCTGAACTCTCTGAACTCTCTTGGTGATTTCGTTTTCCTGTAGGAACTGTAGGGTCTACCATACACACCACAGCCCATCAAGAGCTCTACAAAATCACCAAGTGAAGAAGGTGAAGCAGGGGTGTGGGGTCTCCGTGTTTGGGTCCCACCATCAGTCACTTCCACCCAGGTTTCAAGATTTTACTTTCTTTGCTTCAGGTGGAATGTTTGCCTCTCATTTTAGGCATCCCAAAAAGAACGTTTTCTCATCTTACTTTTTAATGTCAGCTAAGCACAGGGCCTTCTTAAATGTCAGGCCAGAGCTGGGGTTCTAGCACCTGAAGCGGAGGCTCCTGTGGATGGACCCTGCCTGCTCCTGACCAGCTTTCACTTTCTGAACATATGCCGTCTTTGTCATTGGAGGACGCATCAACGGGAAAACAAGAAACAGAAAGTAACATCACTCCTTTGCAGCTGCCCTTCTCTGATTTAGGAGTCTCTTCCTAAATCAGAGAAGTGCATGAACATAAAAGAACAAATTCTAAGAGAAATTCAAAGGAAAGGGGAACTACTAGCTCCCCACAACCACCCCACACATATGATACTAATTAAATCACAGCCTGAAAGCAACTTTTAAAAAGAGAAAATGGGCAGAAGTGTCTTCATATGTGTCTTCTTCCCCACTCTGGCATGTAGAAGAGGTGGCCCTTAATAACTGATTTGAAAATTCTTTTGTCATGAAGGAAGAAGAGGGAACTGCAGCCAGGATTCCCAAAACCCACCTCACGGGACAGCTACCCCCGCTGCTTCTTTTCAAGGTTCCTCCTATTCCATGGAGAAGATCTGTTCAGCGATTGTTCAGGAAGAGTGTCCACACACACACTTGTGGGTCACTTCTGAGTCAGGTCACTATTGCCCTGACGGAGTGTGTTCTCCATGGACCAGACTCACCCAGCCTGGTTGGAAAGAGACAAGAGTATGGATGAGCAGAAGATAAAACACAACAGATGGGTTTGTGAAGAAGGTTGTTCCTATCAGATCCAAAGTTCTGGTTTCTTCTCTGATAAAGCCACATTGGCTGGAGTTTCTGTGGTTTTGACGGAAAAAAAGTGTAATGGTGGTGGAGGGAGGTTGATGGCTTGAATTGGGTAATGAAAAAGAAATTGCAGTACTTCTGGCCAAAATGGAGGTGTAGGTAGATAACATCTTGCCTCCTCGCACAACCAAAAGAAGGACAACAACAAATTTAAAAATGAAAACAACCAGAACTGCTGGAAAATCGAACTGTATGGAAGTCTGACAGCCAAGGAGTTAAAGAAGAAACATTCATCCAGACAGATAGGAGGGGTGGAGATGGGTAGCTGGGGTGCAGAGGGCGTGCAGCAAGGTGTGGTTGGAGGCCTGGGTGAGCAAGACAGTGGCTGGCATTCCCACATTTGTGTGTGGATAAGCCAGGGAGGAAAACTGAGGAGCAAGACAGACTGCTCAACCCCAGGGTTCCAGCACAGGAAAAGAAAGCCTCAAAATCTCTAGCTGTAAAAACCTGTGGGGGTTGTGGCGGTGGGAGAAACTCCCAGCCTCACAGGAGTGGTCGTTGGAGAGACCCACAGGGTCCTAGAATGTACACAAACCCCTCCACCCAGGAATCAGCACAAGAACAGCCCACTGTGCTTGTGGGTAGCAAGGCAAGTGACTGAAAACCATCTCAGAGCTGAGCAGTGGCCTCTCTGACCCGTCTCCCACACACAGCACCACAATGCAATGACATGAGTTGCCCCACTGTGGCGAATACCTAAGGCTCTGCCCCTTACAATGTAACAAGTACACTGAGACAAAGAAATATGGCCCAAATGAAAGAACAGGTCAAAACTCCAAAAACAGAACTAAGTGACAAAGAGATAGCCAACCTATCAGATGCAGAGTTTGAAACACTGGTAATCAGGATACTCACAGAAATGGTTGAGTATGGTCACAAAGTAGAGAAAAAAGTGAAGCCTATGCAAAGCGAAATAAAGAAAAATATACAGGGAACCAACAGTGAAGGGAAGGAAACTGGGACTCAAATCAACAATTCAGAGCAGAAGGAAGAAATAAACATTCAACCAGAACAGAATGAAGAAACAAGAATTCAAAAAAAAAAAAAATGAGAGACTGAGGAACCTCTGGGACAACTTTAAATGTCCCAATATCTGAATCATAGGGGTGCCAGGTGGAGAAGAGGAACAGCAAGAAAACTTTGAAAAAATGATGAAGGAGAACTTCCCCAATCTGGCAAAGGAAATAGACTTGCAGGAAGTTCAGAGAGTCCCAAACAAGTTGGACCCAAGGAAGCACACACCAAGACACATCCTAATTACATTACCTAAGATTAAAGATAAGGAGAGAACTTAAAAGCAGCAAGAGTAGAGGAGATAGTTACCTACAAAGGAGTTCCTGTAAGACTATCAGCTGAATTCTCAAAAGAAACCTTACAGGCAAGAAGGGGCTGGAAAGAAGCATTCAAAGTCACAAAAGCCAAGGACCTACATCCAAGACACTCTGTCCAGCAAAGCTATCATTTAGGATAGAGGGGCAGATAAAGTGCTTCCCAGATAAGGATAAGTTAAAGGAGTTCATCATCACCAAGCCCTTATTATATGAAATGTTAAAGGGACTTATCTAAGAAAAGAAGATCAAAACTATGAACAGTAAAATGACAACAAACTCACAACTATCAACAACTGAACCTAAAACAAAAACAGAAACAAGCTAAGCAAACAACTAGAACAGGAACAGAGTCACAGAAATGGAGATCACATGGAGGGTTATCAGTGGGGAGGGGGTGGGGGGAGAACGGGGAAAAAAAGGTACAGGGAATAAGAAGCATAATTTGTAGGTACAAAATAGACAGGAGGAAGTTAAGAATAGTACAGGAAATAGAGAAGCCAAAGAACTTATATGTACGACCCATGAACATGAACTAAGGGTTGGTGGGGGTGGGGGGAGAATGCTGGTGGGAGGGGGGATGCAGGATGGTGCAGAATAAAGGAGGGGGAAAAAAGGGACAACTGTAATAGCATAATCAATGAAATATACTTTAAAAAAAGAAAAAACAAACAAACAAAAAATCTCATTGTCACAGATCTTCAGCTTAACCATTTTAACAGAACGGACAGCCTGTATTTACTGAGCCATTGAGCGTACTACAGATATGGTTGGTCCTTACACTCCTGGAACTTTACAGCCTCACCAGGAGCCAGATAAGAGACAAATATTACATTTAAAAATCAACATTATGATGAATGCACAACAGAAAAATGCCACGATTCTGTAAGGGCACACATCCATCAGGCAGGAGCTGAGCAGGGCTTTCTGTCTCATGTCTTTTCACTGTTCCCCTAAATTCAACGCAAGCTTTGTGTACAGAAGGTATTTTGGTTTTCCAGAGTATGCGTCCTTGAGATGAATCATTTTAAGCCCATACAGACTGAAGGGTTGGGAAATCATCCAGCCAAGGGCAAGGCCTTAGAGATGCAGGGCCCGAATTCTCCCAGAGCAGAAGACTAAAGTTTACTGACAGTAAACTGAGACACCTGTATTATTAGTCAGGCTTCTCCACAAAAGCAAAACCAGTGGGATGTGTGCGAATATACAATTACATATATAAAATATTAACAAATATTAGTATAATATACCGATTAATTATATATTTTAAATGGATGTATGTATATATATACATACACCCCTATGCGTGTGTGTGTGTGTGTGTGTGTGTGTGTGTGTATATATATATAGAGAGAGAGAGAGAGAGAGAGAGAGAGAGAGGGAGGGAGGGAGGGAGAGAGAGAGAGGTTGACTTTAAGGAATTGGCTCCTGCCGTTATGACATCTGGTAAGTTTAAAATCTGCAGGTGGGCTGGCAAGCTGGAGACCCAGTGAGGAGCTGATCTTGTTCAAGTTCAAAGGCAGTCTTCTTCAGAATTTCCTCTTGTTCAAAGGAGGACAGTCTTTGTTCTATTAAGGCCTTCAAGTGACTGGATGAGGCCCGCGCATAGCAGGCAAAGCAACCTGCCCCTCAGACCCCGCTGATTTAAATGTTCACCTCATCTAAGAACGCTCTCACAGAAACACCCAGAAGAGCGTTTGACTGCATATCTGGGCACCATGGCCTAGCCAAGGCGACACATAAAATTAACGATCATAATGCCCTTCAAATAAACTTAAATATTGTGCAAAGGAGGAAAAGTCAAGGGGCTCTGTGGTATTTGCAGACGGCTTCTTGGAGGAAATCGGAGTAGGGCTGAGTGAGATTAGGGGGGAGAGAACCGGAAGGGAAATAATGAATACAGAATGTGGGGAAGGGGACGGCTCCACAAGCTCATTTTCCAGTATTTCCTAAACCAAGGACATTTAGCACGTGACTAAGAGATGACCACTGTTGCCCTGCCTCACCACGAACCACGATCCCCAGGCAGGAGTGGGTACGTGAGATGTACAGGTCCCTGGAATATTCCTTATTGGATCGCTCCAGCCTCAGGAACCTTTAAAAGCTCTCTGTGAGTAGAATAATAAACAACGAGAAACACTATTCATAGCTCAGCACTCTCATATCTACCAGTGCTTTGTGGAAAATCATAGCACTTATCGGAGTGTATTCTAATTTTCTGTTTGCGTATATCATAACACGCATTACTAGGTTAATTCTTCCATGGCTAAAACCTCAGCGTATTTATTCCTGTGTCTTTGAAACCCCACGCAGTGTTCTGTGTTTGTTATGTGATGGAATTGGTGTGTTCCCTAGAGAAAAAAAGACTCAGGACAAATGATAACCGCCCCCCACCCAGGCCCCCACACTTAGTTCCTCTGTGAAAATTAGAACATTCTGCATTTCTCCAAGTCCAGCTCAGAAAGCACTCCTCATTTTCCTCCCCCTCCTCTGCCCAACTCCCACCAGCTACAACAGGACTGTGTAGATTAGTACTGAATTTACGGCCAGTGTGTGGATCACTTTCTTTTTCTAGCCTTGTGGCAGCAGGGGAATTCTCCTTTATTTTATGCTATAAAACACAGCAACCCTATGTTTCAGCTTGCCAACTGTAGGGACTCTTGCAAATGGGTATATTTCCACAGACCTACACAATAGGCCTAATTGCATGGGTTTGCAGTGTAAGCGGAGGTCGTTTGATTACTAGTTGTTTTGTACCATGAAAGTGCACATTAATTATTTAAGAGATGGACTTATAATTATCACAAGCCTTAAGTAATTACCTATAATTTTGGCAAGGGTTAGAAAAACTGATAGTGTAGCAAATTCAGGTTTTAGTCATTAGTAAGATCATAATTACATTTAAATTGCAAAATGAAAATTATGCAATTTATCTCCCCAATAATGCATAAACATTACAGTGATTGTAGGTTTTAATGGACTATAAAAACTAGAGCAGCAATGGGCAGTCGGGGGCAATTTCAGCCTGTTGTTATTACTTTATATTTTAAGTGCTTCTTCCATACAATTGCTCTGTCCACTAATCCTTGGGTTAGCAGTGGGGCTGTAGTTTTTCTTTCAACATGAAGACAATGAGCTCTTTGGAGGAGAGGAATAAAGTGAGACTAAAGGAGTAGATCATGATAATCCTTCAATAAATATGGAGTATTTGCACCAAAGCAAAGGGAAGGAAGAATCTGTGTAGGGAATGCAATAGTCTCAAAATACTTTCCTACTTGAATTTTTATTTGAATGAGATTATTATACCTATTTCACAGATGAGAAAAACTAAGGTTCAAAGAAGGCATGAGACTTTCTTGCAGTTGTAATGCTGGGACTAGAACCCCACATTCTAATGCTTTGTAGGTGGCTGTCTTTACTTCATTATGCTGTGTGCAGCGTTGAAATCCACTCAGTGGCCTGTAAGGCATTGCATGGGTTGGTTTTGCTAGGGAAACACAGTCATGCTGTATTTAGGTATAAAATGATGACATTTTCACAGGAGATCATCTGCCTACAGTCTTTCCTGCTTTGGTTGGCCCATGTACTTGCAAAAAGCAGTTCAAATACCCCTTCCTCTCTGAGGCACTTCCTGGGGCAGAATTCCTCACCCCTTCCATGTTCCCATATTGTCCCAATAAATGTCTCCCTTGTGATTCAAAAACATAAACAACAAACTGCAATAAATTGCAATGTCTCCCTTGCTGGACTAATGAGCTTTTAAAAAAAAAAGTGTTCTGGTTCATATATTTTTGGCAGCCTGTGAAGGCTGAGGAAATGTTTATTAACTGAATCAATCAATTAATCAATCATTTATTACTTGTCCACTCTGCTTATTATCCTATGTTACATGCAGTGAAGCTTAAAAAAAAAGAGGTAATAATAACTACCAGCTCAAGATGCTATAAACCAGAACAGCAAAACAAACAGCAGATGAAAGACAAAATGGTAATACAAACATATTTATCATTGTTAAACAAACTACACTGGTATTATAAGTGTTTGCTAAGATAAGTCATGAATTTTTCTTCTATTGGAATGCTGCAGAAGTTGCTCAGACACCTATCTGACTTGCTTAATCAGGTTCAATTTTACCTAGATGCAGGAAGATAAATATTTCCTGTTGTCATGATCTAATTACTGGTGATGCCAACAATAAATATTGACTGAGCACCTAATCCGTGCCAGGCTTCATGCTGGGAAATAGGACACTGAAAAGAACAAACCCCAGTCTGTGCATTATTGGCAAGAGAGACATGGGCAGTACGAATGGAAAGCAAAGCAGGATGTACACTCTTAATCGATAAGAGCTACAAGAGGGGGCAAAAGGGAGGACTGGTGAAGGACAGAAGAGGGGGAAAGTACCCCCAGTGGTGGGCGCAGAAGGAATACTTGAGGGATACTTGAGTTTTGAGGGATATTCTGGAAGATAAGAAACTTCAATAGTCAGGGAAGAGGGGTTGGAATGGGTCATTCCAAGAGTTACCAACAACATGAGTAAAAGCATGGGATATGGTCATGGCCACTGTGGCTCAGCTGGCTGGCATGTTGTCCCATAAATCAAAAGGTCATGGATTTGATTCCCAGTCAGGGCACATGCCTAGGCTGCTAGTTCGGTCCCCAGTCTGGACGTGTACAATAGACAACCAATTGATGTTTCTCTCTCTCTCTCCCTCCTTCCCTCCCTCCCTCCCCCCATCCCTTCCCCTCTCCCTAAAAATCAATAAACATGTCTTTGGGTGGGGATAAAAAAAAAAAAGCATGGGATTTGTTTCATTTTCACTACTGATCTTTCAGGCTGTGGAAACTGGATCTCTGAGGGTAGCAACTTCTTCAGATTGCTGATTTTTGTTAGTTTCCATGTCCTAGGTTGATCCTATCTTATGACGCTGGCCCAAAATTCAGTGAGGAGTACTATTTGGTTAGCCCACCAGTGGCATCTTTCCATGAGCTCTTGGTGGCTTACAATGAAGGGAGGTCCCATGGAAGTGCTGCTCTGCGGAAACAGTGTGTTTCCATACCTGCTTGAGCAGGGACTAAAGAGAAGGGCTGTACACTGAGCAGCCTTGCTGTGGGTAAAGTGCTTTATAGATGCCTGAAGCTCAGGCTTAGAACACAGTGTTGTGAGAAGAGATTTGCTTGGTTAGGAAACTTAGCTGCTTCCAGACCTCTGCTGCCATGGCATGGAGGAATCAGATAGAGACACAAATCAAAAAAAAGCTAAATGAGTATTTCTTCTCACATGGTAATCCAGCACTAGATATTATGAGGAATAGCAAAGCGATGATCACACAATCTCTGCCCTTGGGAAACTTACAATTAATGCAGGATGAGAGGTAAGATCAGGCAAGTACCTATATAGCTTAATTGTAAGGGGGGATTTAACTGCCGCAAAGAAGTAGTGAGCATGACAGAGTAGAAAAGAGCCTGATCACTTCGGCTGGGAATATTGGTTACCGTTTTTAATTAGGGCTTTGGCATTTAAACTTGGTTTTGAAAGAAAGGTAGGCTCCTGTGAGTTAGAGATGTCTCAGAGAGGAAACAGCACCTAAAGAGGCAGGCGATGGGTGGAAAAACACATGTCATATATGTTAATTGGAATTATTTTGGTTATAAGTGACTGAAAAATCAACATCCATAGCTTAGGTAAACAATGGAAATGAACAAACAGTAAGGCTCACAAAACTGTGTAACAGGCAAAGGGATAGTCAGTCATAATGACAAATGGGACAAATGGCACGAAAATCATCAAAAGTCACTGTTACCACCCCACTTCTGATTCTCTCAGCTTGTCACTTTCATTCTCCTAGACTGTCTTTCTTCTCCTGGTGGGACACAGGATGGCGGCCCTCCTGTTAGCATAACTGTCAGTCAGATTCCGGTTCAAGCTCTAAAATCCTGTGCAAATGCCCAGCTGAGTTCGAGTGCCCACCCCTGTACCAGCTATCAACTACTGTGAGCAGAAGGGGGAGCTTGTAAGAATATAGATCTTGCTAGAATACGAATGTCACTTCTGAAACCACATTCCGAACTTGGGAAGGACTATTTGTGATAAAAAAAAAATGGGGGGAATAAAATATGGAGCATATTTTCTCAGGAGAAAATAAGAGGAGTGTGGACCAATAAAATAATAGATGCCTCAAAATACAAGTTATGGAAGGCATGGTTGGAGATGTTGGTCAGAGCCAGATGATGGGGCAAGGTGAATGCTGGCCTGTGAAGTATTATCTTTTTTACAATATTTAGCACTCATGAGTTTTGAGTAGATGCTTTTCATCATATTATTTTACCTGGCTTTTCACTAGCTTTCTATTAAGTCAAACCACTGTGGATTAGATTAAAGGAGAATTATTAGATAGAAATAAAGTTTGAGATTTTTATCACAAAGACCAGGCAGATAAACTGGGTAGGACGGAGATAATAATATAAAACGTTCACTTTAAAAGCATTTTACTTACCAGATAATGTCTAGTTTTCATTGGCGTGCATGTGTGCATAAGGCACAGTGGAAACTGCGTTGGCAGTGTTTGATGGCTCTGCTCCCCTGAAATGACCCCGGTTCTCCTGATCCCACAGGGCGGGCTCATCAGACCCACCTTGGCGGGTAGCAGCTTCCAAGCCTGTATATTAACTCAGCGGACAGTCAAGTTCTAGTTCTCTTTTAATAAAATACACCTGATGTGAAGAGTGTGCAAAATATGGACTCCACAGGGACCTCGCCGTTTTCCTTCGGAGAATGGAAATAATCTCTCCTTCACAAGGATGTCGTACATCCTCTAGCATCAGACCTGGAGGAGGCTTCGTGGAATTTCCTAACCTGCTGCCATTTACGCTGTCATAGGCAAAAAGAAAGCATCATATGAACCATCTTCCAGTGACTAAGGGTTTTCAAGCTTTGTCCTGTCTTTCTTCCATTCATTTTCTTTGAGCTAAATGCACTTGCTAGGGGAACAAAGGCCCCTGGTTCTTAAACCGAGGACTAGCTTTATTTCTTGTGTGGAATGGAGTTTCCCACCCAGCAGCGAATGATAACAAGCTCAGCACTGAAAAGCTGACTTGTCAAGAAATGATGATCGGTGGGCTGAGTCAGGAGTCCGATAGGAACAAATGAGCTAGAAAGAGTGCCAGTTATCCTTGCGAAAGGCCTCAGACAACTGCTGGCTGTTGATGTCCTGGTTGGAGAGTGAATAGTTCCAACCCCAGTCACCGTAAAGGCTGTGTGTTATTCTTGGGCAGAGATTAAGCCCAAATCGCAGAGAAACAAGCCCTACGCAAGATCTTTGAGTGGCTACTGCCTGTGTGTACCTCTGTGGGACACGAGATATATTGAATGCCAGTGTCTGGGGTGGAAACTAAAGTTACTGACCAGGCTTTTGTCTGCACAGATCTGAGAAAGGTTCGTGTGTGTAAGGCACACTGGGAATGGTGGCCACTCAGGCTCAGTAGGGAAACGGAGCACCCAAGATTGATCACTAGGCGGCAGGCAAAAGTCGCAGAGACTGAGCCAGTGTCCGGGTTTTGCCCCAGAGGTTGAGACACGGGTCGAGGCCCAGGTGTGGGTCAGCAGACACTTGTACTAGCAGCACCTGAACCACCTTCAATGAGAGGGGCACGGAGCGCTTGAGTGGTCAGGTGGAATTGATCTAAATTAGGTAACTTCTCTCCATTCACAGTAAGACCCAGGGACCTTCCAGGAACCGAGCAGCATTGAGCGCTGCATGGACTCCCACAGCTGAGTGGGAATGGAGATCTCACTTTGGTGGCTGGCACTCCGGAGGGGCTTGGAGCCCAGAAAAAGATGGGGTCCTTGAGGCAAGGTAACTGGGGAGAACAGTGAGATTCAAGCAGAGGTAAGTGCTGTGGCCTGTGAGCCTGGGCGGGCCAAGTGGCTATGGCTTTCAGGCCATACAGGTGACAGCACTCACCCATCATAGGTCTAGGTTCAGGTGCTTTTGTCCCAAGTGCCACTGGACACTGAGGCCGAGGCTGCTGAGTGGCATCCAGCTTGGTCAGACCTGGATCTACCTCGGCTCCCCTGTGGCGTCCCTCAGTATACCAGGCACTAGGGTTAGGGAAGACCAGCAGGGGAACACCTGAGGGTCTAACAATGTTTGGGGACATTTTTCTGTCCCCAAGATCCAGAAAGCTGGTAATGGCAAATTAAAACTCTACTGTCTCTGATCACTAGAATGTCCCTTGAAAGCATCCTTGCCTGTCATGGGTGCTACAAAGGTATTCACAATGACCTAAAATGTCACCTCCAAACCTGAGATGATGATGATAATGATAATGATGATGATGATGATTTTATTCTAAATAGCTGAGGCTTATGACATAATCAAAATATCTTGTTTTATTTTCATTATAAATGTAATATGTGTTCATCATAGAATTTACAGAAAAAATGTTCATAAAAATAGCAGTATTTTATGAGAATAACTATTGTCTCTGAAGAATAAATAGCTAAAGTTGGTGAAAGAAATAAGACTTTAAAAATCTCAGAGTAATTTTTCCCTGGGATTTTGCTACTCTGTTTGGTCAATTGCTTGCAGATATGAAGAGGTAATCTTTCCATTAACAAATGTAAGGTAGGCAAGCAAGGGCATAGAGGATACAAAAGAGGAGACAACCAAAAACTCTTCTTTTTTATTTTTACATGCATTTTCATACTTCCATTTCAGTGTAGACTTGTCTGCAGTATTTGAAAATTCACTTCAAAGAAAATAATAAAATCTTGGTGCAAGAGAAATTGAGATGCTTTCCAATTTCCCAACTTCAATAAAATGCTCCCCGGCGTGTCTCTGAAAGTCACTCTGGACAGGAAATTGACAGCAATGGTTGCTTCCAAGGTGGTGAGGGAGGGGTCGGGGAGGGTGGCACTGAGCTAGAGCCAGCGTAGCACAGGGGCAGGGGAAATGGTCTCACAGCAGGGAATGCCAAGATTCCAAAACTCTATGTGCAAAACACATGGCTAATTGCGGTCCAGGTGTCCTTTCTGAAAGGACTGAGCAGGGGATGTGTTGTGTTTAAAGCTTCTGGCTGCACGATACTTACTTTCAGAGGGCTGTCAAAATCATAGACCCAGGAGAGCCACTCAAGTGGAGACAATGGGTGTTTATTGTGTCTGTAGGCACTTAAATGGATCCAGATTTTCCATGTGACTCAGTGCAGAGAAGAATGATGAGGTCAGCCAGGAGCAATCTCCCAGCTTCTGCCTCTGGCAACCTCATAGCCCTCCCGTGAGCCCATTGTTCTGAATTCATTCTCCCCAGATCTCTGAGGCTTTCCATCATTCTTTGGCTCTTGCTACCCACCTCACACTATGCTTTCATGATAGTCTGGATTTAACAGGTGTCAGGATATTCTGCCCAGCCTGACTCTTTCCTGGGAGATGCTTTTGCCTGCAGAACCCCATTCACCCTGGACCTTTGAGACCTTTCCAATAAAGAACAGCAGTTAGGGTTTAGTCCTAGCTGGTTGGATGAAAAAGCTCCGTTGGAACTAGGACCAAATGACAGTCAGCTAGACAGGGTTCAGAGCCAAGAGCTCTACCCACTGGGGAAAAGAGGGGTGAATCAGATCCAGAGCAAAAGGCAAAGCAAACAAATGCTCCACATATAAACCATGGTCAATAAGCTGCAGATTGAATCTCAGTCAAGTGCCACAGTCATCATTTTCAAGATGCAGGTTGAAAGCCTAATCCAAAGTTCCCCAAGATGGAAGTCACAAACCTGGGGTGAGGCCTCAGACACTCACTATCACTGTCCTAATTACACAGAGACAGACCCAAGTTCTATAACTTGCAAAAGGCTGTTCCCCACAGGAGCACAGAAGAAGATGGAATGTGGGCTTTGAAGACAGGATCTAGCGAGTGTCCACCATAGTGCGGCATCTACAGTCACACTTCTCCCCGTACACGATACTTTTCTCAAAATACTGCTACTTAACATAATTCAATATTCCAGGTACAACTGAAAACACTCCCACCTCTTTACCAGAAAAGAGCAAATTAAACTCCTGCCGATCGTACCTCCAGCTCCACATCCAGAATCTCTGCTTGGTATTTACTTCTATGTGAGCCAGTCTGGATATTTGACAGTCTGTGGAGTAGCTAGTCAGTTCAGCTACCACCCATCCAGCCTGCATACCATGCGAGACAAAAGAAGAGGAAAGAAGAGGGAAGTTAATTCAAATACAAAAATGCATATTTGACATCAGTCACATGCCTAATTTACATCCACCTACCTGCCCCTTCCTATCTCCACTTGTATGTCTGTATGTCTGCTTTTCCTGTCCAAATGGATTTGCCTTTCGACCCAGCGATCCCACTTCTGGGAATATATCTGAGTAACCCCGAAACACTAATTCCAAAGAACATAAACATCCCTACGTTCATTGCAGTGTTATTTACAATCACCTAGATACGGAAGCAGTGGATGAGTGGATAAAACAACTATAGGACATTTACATAATGGAATACTACTTGGCTGTAAAAAAAAGAAGAAAAATTTTACCCTTTGTGACAGTATGGATGGACTTGGGAAACATTATGCTAAGTGAAATAAGCCAGTCAGAGGAAGACAAATACCATATGGTTTCACTCATATGTGGAATCCAATGAACGAATTGAACTAACAAGGAAAATGGGGACAGAGTCACAGATGGAGAGCAGGATGATGGCTAGTGGGGGAGATGGGAGGGGGGTCAGGGTTTGAGCAAAAAGAAAAAAAGATGCATGGACATGGACAACAGTGCGGCGATGGCTGTAGGGAGGACAAATAAGGGGACTAAATGGTAATGGAAAAAAATACAATAAAGATTACATCAAAAATAAATAAATAAATAAATAAATAAATAAATAAATAAATAAAAACAAAGTGAACTCCTGATCTTCCCCTAAAATTTGTGCAATTTTCCCATCTCTGTGGCTTAAGGCGAAACCTTGGGGACATCCTTGACCTGTCTTATGCTATCAGCAAGTCTCATTGGTTTTACTGCTAAAGAATGTCCAAAATGCCCACTCCGCAGCCGTTTCCTGTTCCAACCCCGGTGCAAAGACCACTGGCCCTTGCTAGGATCTCTGCCCTGGCCCCCGAATGCACCTGCCTGCTCTTCCTCTTGCGCCGTTACAGTCTATTCTCAACACTGCAGCCAGAATGAATCTGTTAAAAGGTTGTCAGATCAATATACACCATCTGGCCCTAACACCCAATGGCGTCCAGCTCTCTGCAGCTAGAAAGCAAACTCATCACGCCTGCGGGGTATCCTTGTCTGCTTCCTGTGACTCCTGGTTGGACATCCTGTCCCTCCTGCTCACTCAGCCACAGTGGCCTCTTCACTATTCCTCCTACGTGGCTGGCTTGTCCCTACCACAGCATGCGTGCACTGGTTATCTCTTCTACTTGGGAGCACCCACACGGCCTGCTCCCTCACAAATGCTTCGTGTCCTCATTCAAATGTCACTCTCTCAGGTAACCTCATGGTTTAAATCCTCCTACAACACCCAGTTCTTTATCTCTGCCTTCATTTGCTCCCCGTATTCCCTATCACCTTCTAGAATAAAATATATTTTATTTATTTATGTAGTTTATTATCTGCATAAAGTCAAGAAGAAAGGGAATTTTGTCTGCTTTATTCATGGCTTTGTCCCGTGTGTCCAGATAATGTTTGGCAGAGAGAAGGCGCTCAGTAAGTATTTGTTGAATCAACAAATGAGTGCTTGAACTGCTCAGGGGCCGTAGCTGGTGTTCCACCAATCTGGAATGCTTCCTTCTTCCTGTGCCCACTCCACATTCCCTCACCGTTTCCCAGCACTTCAGTCAATGAGGGGCTCGGGCAGGTTAAGATGATCCAAAGCTATGCTCACAGTTCTCAGTCCTTGATGCACCTGCCTGTGCAGGGTTGCTCTCATCTCCCATGAACTTTGATTGCAGGTCAGGGCGGTATGACTATCCCGGGGATCCCCCGTACTCCTCACTGGGTAATAGCAGCCCAATCTCCCCTTCATACTTCAATCAGTCATCCCAGCCAACAGGGTAATGAATAGCAGGAAATATCTCAACTTCCAATTCCACTCTCTCCCAATGTGTCCAAGAAGTGAAATATTTATAAATGGACATTACGTGTGTTCGTGAGAAATGCCCTTCTCACATTCTCCTCTCTGGTACTGGACCCTTGTGCTCTGGCTGTAGGGGAACTAGCACCACATTCTGGACCCTGGTGCACAGCCTTCAGACACACAGCACCCAAACTTGAAGGTGTTGTCTCCCGGCAGGCGCTGTAACTGAGCCGTAAGTAAGCCATCCCACCAATCTGTGAAGTCAGATGCTTCTGGGTGATAGGATTCATAATAAGAGTGGATCGCATGGGCATCAGCTCATTGCCTTTCTCCTCGGCCTGGGGAGTACATTCTTTGCTCAGAAGCAATGTTGTGTGAGACAGTGAATAACATATTCAGTAACTTGACAGATGACAATGCTGGCAGAGGCCTGACAGACCAGAAGCACAACAAAATCAAATCCAGAGTAATGGTCTGCTCCAACAGGACAAATTGCAGAGCGCTCCATCACAGGAGGGGCCCCGCGTAATTAACCTGCCACCAGGTAGCTGGATGACCTCCAAGGGATGTTATCATATCAGTGCTCCCTCATGTCCAAGGCTGGTTACTGATGTGAGTGTACTGGTCAGTTCAGAGTGACAGCAGCATACAGGAGGGATGTGGTGGGAGGAAGTCCATGTTACTAAACCTGTTCTTAGCCTCCGTCCTCCGTACCATAGTTGTCATTTAGTCCATGGGTCCTTTCAGGGATACTTGGGCATTTGAAGAGGAAGGTGTGTAATATTGAATAAAGGGTCAATCTGTCCAGCTGGTTATTAAAAGCATACTCAGCAGCAGGGCCTTTTGGAGAGCATTTACGTTGGATACAAATATTCTCGTACTCTGGCACAGCGTAAACCTTCTATGCTATATGTTTCTTCCCCAAGCTTCTTTGTCATCAACAATATGATCTTGATCATTCCAAGTCCCTGTTCAGCATAGCCCCCCTAGCCTGCTGTCTTAGAATCCTTCATTTCCTTTATGTTTCCTTTATGTCTATACTAGCCAGCAGCCTGGCTGATCTGCAGTGACGGCATGATTCTGGGTGATCATGAACAAAAACATAATTAGTAATGATTTGGAGGAGGAGGAGCTCCAAGAAATGACAGCCATGCTTTTAAAAAAGGCTCAGCAGGAAGAAGGACCAAAGAAACTCAGGCGTGTAGGTGGCACGAATTTTGATAGTCCCACCAGAGCACAGCTGCTGGAAGAAATAGGCGTGAACCAGCTTCATGCTCGTTGTCACGCTCAGGAGTCACGTTCTGTTGTGGAAGATCTGATTGAGCCCGTTTGGGGGCTATACCTCTGCTTCTTGGCTATTCTGAACCATGCCTTATGGGAGAGAAGCAATTCCCCAAAAGGAAATCACTGTGCCAATATCAAAGGTGAAATGGACAGTTAACAGTCATAAACTACAAATGCCCAGTACACTGGACCTCTTGGTCAACAGATTTTTGAGGTGCTCAGAGGTCTCTTGGTGGGGACGGCTGTGAGAGTGGGGTGGGGTGGAATGACCATAACTCATAAAGTTATTTAGAGTGTTGGTGCATAAATCAATATTCGATTCTTGCTACCACCTACCTCTCTCTTCACCCCATTCATCTCCCTATCCACAATCCGACCTGCCGATCCTACCATTTGAGAGGTCACCACCAGTCACATGTAGTTCAGCTGTGACCTTTGCCCCACTGACCTGTGCTCTGGCTTTTTAAGGACCATCCTGACCTCAGGCACACACATCAGACCACACCGCCCATTTGGGGCTAGGGAGATAGGACTGCAGTAGTCCCAGCCTGCTCATTCCAGCCTCCGCCTCTGGTTAGGTTCAATATCAGCTTTCCAGACATGGAATCATATAAAAGCTTTCCACAAAGGAAAGAGGGGAAAAAAAGTTCATAAGCGCCTGTCCTCAGCTTCATGGCAGGTTTTCATTAGGTCTGAGTGAAGCTTGGGCCTGCAGTCCTGAGGCCCTTTTTAATTTCCACTTGATCTGGCTCAGCCAGCTCCTTATCCGTGAGGACCCCCAGGACAGCCGAGTGATTCATGGGCACAGGTGTCACCCAGAGCTGAGGCTGGGGCTGGAGAGTAGAAGGAGCTGGAAAAAAGACTTTCTCTTATTTCAAAGAGCAGCAGCACTGTGCCTCCTAGACATTTTTCTTGCGTGGTTGTCTGATGAACTCCAACCTCTTGAGGGGGCCCGGAAGGGAACGCAGGCTGTCATGCCAGGGAGCCTGGACTCCAGCTCTGGCAGCTTGCGTATTTCCTTTCTGAGCCTCAGTTCCCTCTTCTGCGGAGTGCTGCAAAAAACAGTATCCGAATAAGTATGGGTGTGCACATGCTTGCAAATTTATCATCCATGTCAATACTTTGCATTCTGCAAAGTATTTTATCTGCGTTATTTTATTTAATAGCAACATTTGGCTTTGGGGCTTAAATATTGTTAAATCAATTTTATCGATGAGAAAACTGAGGATCATAGAAAGGACCAGATAACAGACGGTTAGCTGGCCCCAGAATCCTGCCTGTCTGACACAGAAGCGTGTGCTTGACAATCACACTGCCTCTGTACCTACATTATGAATACCGTGTCTGGGGCAGAGTGGCCACTCCGTAATCATTGCTACTCTATTTGAACATATGCTTAATTTCCATGCATATGAGTCTAGCTGACTCTGTGCACGTGGGCCTGGCTGCCATGAGCAATATTTTGGCAGTGCTTGTCACTGAGAGCATTTTCTTATGCTAATAAGAATTAATAATTCATGTTCAGTAATCTGCCTGGTGTTTTTCCCATCCCCGTTTCTCACTGGGGGACAAAGTGGACGAGAGATGATGCTTCCCTGGAGGGAAGGCCAGGCCATCTGCATAGCTATCTCCATGGAGGGCTTGGTGAGCCTGTGTCTCTCCTGCTGAAGGCGGGGAGGAGACCGAGGGGGATTAGGAGGCAATGCCAGCCTCTCCCTTAGGGAGTCCTTCATGCCCTGTGCTGGCAGCTGGGGAGCTGCAGGGAGCTGATCTCTCTGTACAGGGAATGCGCTCTGCTGCTGAGCATTTCTGTCTCATCTGACTTTTCACAGCAATTGTTTTAAATTAGGTGCCCTGTGATTTTTTGGACTCTGCCGAGCCTGAATAAGCCCTCCCTGGGAAGCAGGCCTAGCAGGACATGAGGGCCTTTCCTACTTAGGCTAATGTCTGTGTTACCCTTGAGCTCAGAGGAATTTTCCAAGCCACTAATTTGTACTTCACCAGTAGACAAGAGTGATGAGTGGTATTATTTTAGGCTTTCGAAATCAGAGCACCACTTTTGTGTAGTAGATGTTCTCAAATTCTTATTTCCTTCAACTCAAAAATCCAGCAATTTTTGTCGTGTTACTTACAAGGGCAGTTGGGTGTTTTAGAGCAGTACTTCTGGCCTTTCCCCTCAACCTGCCAAATGATAACTTTTGGTTCTGCAATTGATCTGAACAAATATTTATCATGTGCCCATTAGAGATGTCAGGCTCTGAGCTAAGAGCTGCAGAGGGTATAAAGATGGATGGTTTCTTTATTCATTGTGCATATCCATCTAGACATTCATTCAACAAGCATTTTTGAGCACCTGTTATTGACCGGTAACTGACAGGTGCTGGAGCCAGATTCAATTAGAACTGTATTCTGCTTTGAATAACAGAAAACCTAACAATAGTGCCTTCAATAAATAAGTTTTCTTTTTTGTATATATCAAGAAGCCCGGAGTCTGATAATTACTAATACTAGTTAACAGGCTTTTTGACTTTTGGGGTGATATTTCTGTCAGTCACTAGCCTCTTCCTCACAGCTCGTGATGGCTGCTGCAGCTCCAGCCAAAACTTTCACTTCAAGCAGAAGGAAAGGTTGAGTCAGCTAAGTTAAAATGTTTTTACCAAGAAAACATAAACTTCCACCACATCACCCACCCTCAGCCAATTCTCCCTTTTATCTCCTTGGTCAAGACCAATCACTGGCCACTCCGTAGGTATAAGGGGTGCTGTCATAATTAGTTTTGATTGGTCATGCTCCTTCTTAGGCTTCTGTTAGTAAGGAAGAAGGAGATGATGTTGTATAAACAAATAGTAATTGCAGAAATACTGAATGAAAGAGTCAGTGTCCTTGCCTTCAAGGAACTCACCATGTATAGCGGCAGAGGCAGAGGGTGGGAGTGGTAGGATGGGAACGGGTGGAGGGGAAGACTGCAGTTACAAAGCCCCTCACAGACATGAGTTCATTTGATTCTCAATATAAACCTGTGACACAGGCTGAACAGACATCATTAGTCCCGTTTTATAGATGCCCTCGTCTGTAAAATGAGGCACTAGAGATTAAACGGTGGCATTCTTGGGCTCACATGGGTGATATCTAGTAATCCAGGGGACAAAACCTAGGTCAGCTTTAAACCTGCCCCTAATCATCTTTTTTTCCTACTCTTTTTGCCTTTCGGGAAATAACAGTGACCTCCTCACAGTGTCCCTGAGACCACCATTCCAAGCCAGAGGAGACCAGGACCAGAGGTTCACACAGGCACAGAAAGCCAACAAAGAATTCCAATGAACCCTGATGGGTGGCTGGAGCCAAAATTCTGCCCCTAGCCAAACTTTGTGCACAAACCTGGTTCTTGCAAACAGTATTCAGAAGCAAGGGGTGTCTAGTAGTTTGCACTAAGCTGGGCACTTAGGTCTCCTAGTCAGACCCTGTCAACTTGGAATTCCTTTGTCCTTTTGCTCCTCTTTCCCATTTCTTACCTTCGATGACTTAATTCCATGATTGTCCCAACAAAATTTCTGAATTTGAGTTAATATATGTAGTTTTTCCTTACCATTATCCTTTAAATTTGCAGGGAGACTGATCTGAGCCTAGTCCCCTTGTCTCCAGTCTCCTCCTTTGACTGGCCAGAGAAATAAATCTCTTTCCCTCCCTCCCCTCTCCCCTCCTTTCTCTCTCTGTGAAAACCTATGGCCTCAGACTTTGACTTCTCTGCACCGTGGGCATCAAACTCACCTACTTGGTTCAGTAACATGCTGACTCTTCTCCAGTGTTCTCACCTTATTCCGAACATCTAGAGTTGGACACGTGAGGCTTCTGTCACCTTCTTAAGTTATGGAAAAATGAAACGACCAGACACTGAGCTGTTTAGGAGCATGATCTTTATTTACGTGCACGGGCCCAGAGGAGACAGACTCCAAATTCTGAGCCCAGAACAATAGCCCTGCACTCCTTTTGTGCTGGGCCAAGTGGGGAGGGTCTCAGGAGGCGTGGTATAGATTTGGCGCGAAAGGGCTTACAGAGGTGGGAGAGAAGCATTTACAGCATTAGTCAGGACAAATGGCGTCTCAACATCTACAGCATTAGTCAGGGCAAATAGCATTTCATCTTTGGTATCAGCCTTGATTTCCTCTACACTTATACTGTAAATCAGCAAGTAGCTAAGCTACCTGTGTCGTGGCCATAGACAGCTGTTGAAACCTTATCTGCTACCCTTCCTAACCATCAACCCGCCATTCTACCCACCCACCACCTTCCCACTCCTCACCCACACACACATTCTGAAAATACCACTGATGTGATAAATGTTAAAGCAAACATTAAATAAGTGAATGGTTAGTTAATCCTAAGTCAGATATTTTTACAGGAACATCAGTTGTTTTAATCTTTTCTTTTTATATTCATTTGGTGGTCCTACAGAAATCCCAAGTTGCTGGCTCTGCTGTCGGTGGGCATTTCTACCCCGATGATAATATTGCCAAGATCCTGATCTCCTCTGCCATTTACCTTTCAGATATGAAAGGTCTCCAATTGACTTGCCGAAGAAAGCCAGCCAGATGAGAAATCTTACCCCTAAATGCCTAAATGCGTCAGCTCCACCTTTCATTGTGCAAGTGTCTCGGGCAAGTCCCATGTTTTCAGCTTGCAGACTTCTCACGTGAGCAAAATGACCTAGTCTGCCTATCTCATGATGCACTTGAACTACCAATAATAAAGGCTACAAGTGTTGAAATCTGAGATTAACACTTTCCATATCATATCTCCTTTAATTTTTACAATTTATCCTGTGAGTGTTATTATCTCCATATAACAGATGAGGGACTTGCAGCTCAGAGAAGTTAAAAAATACTTGCCTAGGGTTGCACAGCTGTGAGTGAGACTGGATTATAATTTGAACCCGGGCTTCTCAGATCCCAAGCCTGTGCTCTTCAGCAGCAGGCAAAGTGCCTCCATCTAAACTTTGCTGCAGCCCTCACTAGAGTTTCAGCCCCATCCAGGGGACATTTCTGTGAAGGTGGAAATATTATGTTCCTGTGCTATCCAGTGGTAACCACCAGCCACTTGAAATGTGACTAGTGCAGCCGAAGAACTGGATTTGTAAATTTATTGGATTTTAATCAATTTAATTTAAATAGCCACACAAGGACAATGGACAACACAGTTCTAGAACATTAGCAACTATTGAGGAAACAAAGGCCAAATCAAATGACTGATTTCCCTAAGGCAGCAGACCCTGCGGGCTCTTGGCTCTCACACAAAGGAACAAGTCCCAAGGAAAGAAAAGTCAATAGGAACTTTTGACCCCAAATTTACTGCTTTTAAATAAACCTGTAAATTTAGTTTTCCATTTGTTAGTTGTGGTCAGGAAATCAGAAGCTACTCTAGATATTTTAGCCAGGGTGGGATTCAACTCCGTAAATTAATCAGAAACACGCCCACCCTCGTCCCCACCCACAGAAAGGCCAATAAATGTGATGCGGACACCACCACTCCAATTTTTGTGACTGACGAGAATGGTGAGAAAGCAAAGTTTAGGGAGTTTGATAAAAAGTTCGTCTGCCCCGCACCATTCTCCTCCACGTCACGTGATAAAGAAGCAGTAAACATTTACTCAACCAATGACTATTGAGCAACAATTGGCAACAGGACAAACTGAGCTTAAGAGATGAGGCTGGAAGGAGAGGGTGGCAGGCAGCATCTAGAAGAGGCATTTTTGTATTTGAGCCTTTGAACAAAACAAGGGGCCTCCCTACTGTTGTTTTGGGGAGTTGCTAGGTAAGGAGAATGTCCAGCTGTCACCAGGCAGAGCTGAAAGTACAGGAAAGCCAGGTCCCGGGGTGGCGGGGTGGGGGCGGGGGGGGGTTGCTGCAAGGACTTCCCTGCCTTCCAGCTTAGCCAGCCTTATCCACCTGCTGAGGAAGTTAACAAAGGTTACCTTTTCCTGTCTCAGGCATCCTAGTGACTTTCTCCTCTACGAGTTCCTTAAGGACTCTGAGTTGACTTTCTTAATGAAGTTCTCCTTCCTCCATGCCCAGGAGACTTAAGGCTGGCGTTGCCATGGGAGAACGGTAGAAAGTATCTTCCGTGTTCTCTCCCTGCCAAAGAACAGGACACTAATCCTGATTGAGTCAGGGCCCCACTTAACCTCCATGACTCGTTTAACCTTAATTACCTCCTTAGAGGCCCCATCTCCAAATACAGCCACAGGGGAGGGTCAGGACTTCCGCTCATAAATTTTGGAGATTCATATACATTCAGTCCATAACAATAACCTTCTCATTCATTCTGAGAGGCTAAACGCTCAAGGCATCATTCCCCAACTCCCCCTTCAAAGATTCTAGGAGCCCCATAAAGAGGCAAATCAGGTGGCATAAAAGAGATATTCATGTCAGTCCATGTATAAGGTTTCTCCCCATTACAAGAGTGCATCTAGATGTAAGCATCATGCCTGTTCCCTTAGGTGCTCACAAATGTTTATTAAGTGAATATGTAGCATTCAACCCATAACATTGCTTGGACTGTTAAGGCTCATATGAAGTGGTAAATAAAGGAAGGGCTGTGTGGTTTGACTTCAGAGCCTGCAGAGACTTGAGAGCCAGCAGCGAAGTATTTCAAATAGTGCACCTTGTAAAGGTTTATCCAGAGGAGATGGTCTCCATACCTGCCTGCATTTTGCCTGTCTGAAAAGGGGGCAATTATTTTCTGACTAACCTAGGTGGGACGTGCAAGCCGGATTGTTGTATCTGGTACGCCTTGATTCCATAATTGCCTCAGCGATGGAGGAAATGGGTCCTCTGTTGTTAATTACTCGTTACAAAGAAAAGGTAAAATACACAAATGATTGTTTCCTAGGATCAAAACCCGACTTCAGATTTTTCTCTTCCGAAATGTTAGGGGCTAATGAAAAATCGAGGTAGGGGGAACGAATGAGGGAATGCGGAATGCTCTGGAAAAAATTCAGCGGTCAGAAGCAGGAGCCGAGTCATTGTGGGATT
>PVJD01010134.1:0-56144 GCA_004026545.1 Mormoops blainvillei
ATGTGGTAGGGGGGAGGGGTGGGCAGGATAAAGCCTTGGGCTGGTTTAATCCTGGAAGGATTAAAAGAGTTAATTTGCTTTCATGAGTTGAGGCAGGGTGGGGGTGGGGGGGTGGGGGGGAAAGGGAGTGGGAAAAAAGACCTAAATGGAAAACCCTACACAACTCCTGGACTGGAGAGAGAACAGAAAGACAAAAAACAGTTCCCACTGCACTATGAATAGTAATAGTCTGACTTGTAAGAGAGAGAATATTTCAACTGTTGGGCCTTCTGGTTTCTTGCCTCAGGTCTGTTATTAATTTAGTGGTATTTTTAGGAGGTTCTCTTCCTTTTCTGGGCTTGTTTCACTATCTTTTCTAGAAAGGATTCCTGGTCTCCTTCCCTATTCCAGGGATGTGGTTCTCATCCCCATTATGTAATTTTCGTTTAATGTATGAAGACAAAAGATTCATAAGGCAGACCTCCATTGGCCATGTGAAAGACAGAAGTCTTTCCTGCCCATGAGAATAACCGATGGAGAAATATTTAAAATATTTACCCTATTTTTGAGAGTCAAATGGTAAATCTGGAAGGATAAAATAAGGCTAAAGACTTTAGAACATTAAGTTGCTTAAAGAAAGCTGTTGCATAAATAATATATTAAAAGCACTTAAAATTTTACCTGCTTGCAAAATTTTCCTGAGTTTCCCCTACAGCATCCAGAGTGAAGTATTCTTTCTTTCCTTATTCTTTCGGCACTTACTGAACACCTACTCTGTACCAAAAATGAATTCTATCCCCTGAGGAACTCAGTGTAAGAAGAGTGACAGGTAAACATAAGCATTAGTTTAAATATATTTTTCTAAGTGTTATGGGGACATAGTGGTGCTGATGTTTGAGCTGGGTTTTTATGGATTGAATAGTTGTCTGGTGAAAATACAAGTGGGAGGGCAGGGTGCATGTCTGGCAAAGGACAATGCATGCAAAGGTATAATGACTTCAAAGTAAATACATCATTAATGTAATTTCTGGAAATGGTGAGCAGTTCTGTGAGGTTGGAATACAGGGTGCACACAAAGTAAAGTAGCATAAGATGGTATATGAAATGAAAATTCCCTGAGCTCTAGCTACTTAGAAGAAAAGGAAGTATATACTTCTCATGGGATTTTCACTAGATTGAATTTTAAGGCCCTTCTTTACTGTGTTAATCAGTTGGAGCTTTATGCTGTATATCATAGAGAAGAATTAATATTTTTAAAGAAGAATAATGATACCAAACATCTAAAAATAGACCTGTTTGCTAAAATTCTTATTTAGACAAAGCCTAATTTTATCTCCTTCTTGCCAAAATGCCTGGGCTCCTAAAATAATGTGTGATGTACCAAAAATATTTAACATTTAATACTACAATATACAACATTGGTGAAATATACAACCATGTACATCTTGTACTAGGAAGATCTCAACAAATTTATAAAAAGATGAGCTTTTATAAGTTACAAACATCTGTGCTCATAGAAAATAAATACATTTTGGATTTTGCTTAAATGAATGTTCCTAAGATCACACTAAATAACTACTGTGTCTAGATTGGATAAATTAAAATGGGCACAAGAATAAAATATATTAATTGTTATTTATACCATTTTTTAAAGCTTGTATCAGATTGCTTATCTTTATAGCAGAGAGAGACCATGTAAACTAAATTCTAGTTGGAGATTCAGGATTCCTGAATTGTATCTCTTCTCCCACCCTACTTTATGTCCGTGAGCGGCTGGACATTTTCCATTGCTCTGCCCGGCCTCATCAGAAGAATCAAGCTTATCATGCATTAATATAATGATAAGGAACTGGATTTGCAAAATGGAAGCTGCCAAACTCCTTGAGAGCCACAGCACAGGAAATATGGGGGCCTGGCAGAGAGGCTGCTGTGATTCAAATAAGAAATCGTGAAAGAAATAGATGACTTGAAATATTCGGCTCAACTCTGAGATTCTGTCATTCCATGACATGGATCCAAGGCATTATTAGAATCAGATCTTGTTACCATCACCTTACAGGCAAGATTCAAATAACAATTCGGGCTTCTCTCTATATAAAGATCTCTGTGCGGCAATGGAATTGAAGCTTGTGTCTTAACACTTCACGCACACACACACACACACACACATACCACACACAAAGCAAGCTATGAAAGCTACTGGGCACACTAACTAGCAACAGAATAAATGGTCGCTGAGTCCAGATTTTGCTTCTGAGGGAAAAAAAACAAAATATAACAAAACTCATCTTTCTGACAGAGCCAGCTTCTCTTTGATGCCAGCTCTGAGATAAGAAGACGCTCATAGAAACATTGCCTGAGATGCTACTATGAAACATCATTTCACAGTGACTAAAATTATTCCAAGTCTTGGACATTGTCTAGACTTTTTTGTCTCTTGCAGCTCCGTGCTGGAGCTTATGCTCACCAAGCTGCCTCTGTCAATGTGGATCTCCATGTCTCATGAGACTGCACACAATTTCCCAAGAAAATGTAACTAAATTCTACCTGATCCAAACCTAGATAATGTTCATAATCTCCCCTGTTTAGAGTCCTTTCAATTTTATAACCCCTCAAAGAAGGGAATCCACTTGAAAGACTTGCTTAGTTTTCTAGAGTAATCAGATGAAATCAGGCTATGATGTTTCCAAGGGTGCCAGAAAAAAAAAAAAAAAATCTGTTCCAAATCAGGTTTTCCCAGCAGGAACAGTCTGATGTGAAATAAGGTCATACTTAGTCGATTGTTTGTTTGTTTGTGTTTTAAGTGGCTAGAAAATTTTAATTATAAGAAAGAAAGAAGAGTAAGTAAGAAAGCAAAGGGTCATATTACACAAGGGCGACATTCCCAGGAGGAGGCAGGAAAGTGCAGCCTTTGATGTGACAGACCTCTCCATCTTCCCTCTCCTTTTGTTCAGAGACCAGCAGGCTTCAGGCAATAAAGTGGCCCCAGTGATGGTGGCAAATCTGGATATCACTGGGTCTTTGGCACCTCTGAAACTGGCTTGCCGTAAAGAAGGCTCATCCAGTTTTACTCCTTCAATGGTCGATTTATAAACTACAGGCATCCATGGGCTTATATGATTTACTTCCTAAGCCAAAAGAAGTTGGCATTTTGTTCTAAAATTCAGGTATGAAAATGCTAAGGTTTAAGATTAAACCTATAAAATCTAGTTTTCCAAAGCAACTATGATTCAATACTAGAGAACGACAGAAGTTTGGGGAATCATATTTTTTCTCAAATCTATTTTGGGCAAGATGTGTTTGTAGTGCAACAAGCTGGACTTTTTAGCAAACACAAATTCTGTGTTAGCAGGTTAGGGAGGGAGTGATAGGAATTACCAGTAATCACATAGCCTAGAGGTGTTTTCAGATCCAAGTGCAAAGGTGCCCAAGCAATTAGTTCTCCTGAGATCTGTTTTCCGATGGAAAATCTAAATAATCCTGTCATTCCTGGACCGAATGTCAAGCTGACTCTCTTAATGAGAATGCCAGGTGTACAAACTCAACTCCACGCTGAGTTGCTCTAAATTGGCCACAAAACACTTAAAGACATGGTGCTATTGCCACAAGGACTGAGAGTTTGCTTTTAAAAGCTCCCTTCCCACCAACTCCCTTCCAGGCACTTCTTTATCATCCATGTGACACATTAAGAGGAAATGCTAATGGTGCACAGATGCATTAAGTCACACAGTGGTTTGGGGCATTGCACTGGGACCTCAAAGTATTACACCACAAAGGTGTCCAGATGAAGCAAAGGCAGGCCATGTCAATACCATCCGAAGCTGTGCTCTGAGCAACATCGCAAAGGAGCACAGTTACCCAACCTGAGCCATTAGGCAGCATTAGCCAGCATCACCAGCACTCCTGATTAATAATTGAACTCGATCCATACAGGAGAGCTCAGGCTAGTCTGGAAGAGGCCTCCTAGCGTGCATTAGAAAGGAGCATCTCTAGGGGCCTCAGAGCACTTTGTCCATTTAACAAGTCAATCCATAAACTACAGTCAACTCTTGATTATTAGAAACAGATGAGCCCACTTTTGAATGTTCCTCTGCTTTCCTGTTCAGCTTGGTGCCTTCCCTCTGGCCACAGAAAAGGTTATTGCTCCCTTCATAGTGGCAGGTAATAGTGATCCACCACCCAGACCCCCTTCACGACTGCAAAACTCATCCCCCCAGCTGCTGAAAGTTGCCCCAGCCACCAGAACATTTTGGAAATTGCCTCTGATAAACTGGGGACCCACACAAGGTCATGTTCCTTCCCAAGGCAGCCTCATCTAAAGACAGGCCAACAAAAACATCTAAAGGCCTGGTTCCATCCCTGAACTCAGGACAACTCTGAAGGGCCACCTCACCTTCATAGCTCCCTGCCAGGACGACTACGCTTCTGTTGTGATATGTTGCGACCCAGCTTCTCTCTCTGTTCATCCCTACTTTCTCTTCTCCTCTCAGTGTAACACCAAGGGCACACCCTAATGGTCTTCCTGAGACTCATCTCCATCACTGAGTTGTCTCCCAGGGGACTCAACCTGGAACTGGAAAGAAGTATCTACAGCTTACCTGTCACCTCAAGAGGCTGTTGTAAGGGTCAAATAAGATAGTGTATTGGAAGTCCCTCATAAATTGTAAAGCATTTAAGAGGAACACTTATTACATCCCCCCCTTACCTAAGACACCATTGAAGGAGCAAACAAGTATGCCTTCCATGGCCTGAAAATTTAGAGTTTAATCAAAGCTAGAGGATCCAAGCTTGCTGAGGTATAAATTTAAATGATACTGAAACTGCATACCTTTAGTATATGATCTCACTTAAATTTTCATTCATTTATGACATCTTCCATTCATTCAAATTTGAGGAGTGTTTCTGGGCTTTGCAGTGTGTGTGTGTGCACCTGCACGGAAAACACTTTTCTTCAAAGAGTATTGAAATAGTATGGCATTTGGGAGTCAGCCAAATAGCACTGCTGAGACAGATATTCTTATTATCATCTACATTTATAAATGAGCACACGAAGTCTTGGAGTAGTAGAGAGACATAACATGGGCTCACAAACCCAAATTCTGCAAATCCAAGGTGATAACCTAAACCTTTCAGCCTAGTCTTCCACTGAGGAATGTCACTTCCTCAGCGAACCATACAACAAAAAATACATAATTTTAAAACTTAACGAAGTAGAAGGAAATGGCCCAGGTAGGAAGAAACCAGTGTTCAGTGATGGCCACATTTCTAATTCTATCAGGGATCCACAAACATTGTCCATCCCAGGCCACTGTCAGCCACTGTGTGCCTGAGCTGTCTGAGCAGCAATGGAATGTAATCCCAGGCAGGAGAGAATAACAGTCCAAAAGAGAACACCTTGAGTCCTCTACTTCTGCTGTTTGGTTTTTTTCCCCCTTTAATTTGAATGGCAGTTTCTTTAACTGCAAAATGGAAAACTTTATCATGATACCATTATGAATTTTTGCTTAATTAAAAGGGAGTAGTCACAAATCTTTAGTATCAATGAAAAGTGCTACTTCATTTGGGCTAGCACGTACCTGCCCTACAGCACAGGTGATCCTACAGGTTTATGGACAGGTAGATGAGTGGAGGTCAGACTATATGAGGACAGGAAGATGAGCAGGCATTTGTATGCATGTGTGTTTATGTGTATACGCATGTGCACACATACAAGCATGGGCTGGGACTGAGGATAGGACTTTTCCCGGTGATACAGATATTAGGATCCCCAAATAAGTGATTTATATAGGCATTTAACAGCATAAGCAAGGGATAAAATATGCCTGGCATATAATTTCCCATTCTAGAGACCTCTCCACCAGCAGTTACTTTTATAGAGCCCTATTTCTCCATCTTCAAGTTAAGCACCCAGTCCCCTTTTCCACTTATACTCTTAAAAGGTACAACACTGAAGGAAGTGCCAGTAAAATAAGTTTTAAGACTCTCAAGAAGTAACAGAATATGTACAACCATCAGTTCAAAAGGTGATGCTCTAACAAATCAAACTCCAGATGGTCTAAGGTTATGAACAACAATCTTCCAGCAAAATTAACTGACAACATCTGACCTCTGAAGGAAGCAGGTGAAAAATGCACCAGCCCAGTCTCAAGCAGAATGGATAAAGAAATGCATTTTTTGGTCATGTTCAAGCATCAGGTCTTGGGAGGGAACTCAATTATCAGTGGACCATTTTAATTAAAATTGCAACCCCTGTCAAAGAAAACCACAACAAGACCCCTCCCCAAAGTAAAGGACACCAAGAAAGACAGTTTTGGCTGAAAATCTCAACTACTATGTTTACTGAATTAGGGAATTCAGCCACATACAATGAGGGTTAAATGTCAGTCCAACAAGAGAAGTTGGGAATTGCTCTAACAGGCTGACATTCAGATTGTTCATTCACAAAGCAAATGCATAATTTATGTGAATGGTGAAAATTACACTTAATACACAATCATCGGATATGAAGGAAATACATTTAAATGAAACTAGTTATCCTCTTTATCTATACAAGACTTAGTCTTTTAAAAGTCATTTCTAATCATTTTCCCTTCAGGTCACTATGTTGGTTTGGGACCTATGGAAACGTAGTTCTTTCGTTTTGAACACTAGAATTCTAAGGCTTCCCAAAATCAGACCATAAAGTCATCTAATGAATTCCTCTTCCTCTGTAAGACTCTGTCTATAAAACCTGTGAAAACAAAGAATCTACCTTACTGAACACAGCAATTTTTCTAGATACTTTAGAGCCAAGTCCAACAACCATTCCCATCACAATTTGGCTGACCACCGAGCACAGTAAATTGACCTATAATATAATGTATCTGGCTTTTTTAAAACAGCATAATAATCCATCACTTAATATTAAATTGCATTAAACCAATGAGCTGTTGTTTTAGTCATCATAATAACCATGGGTAATTAATGAGAGACTTAAAACTTATTAACTATTGCTCTAATTGCGCAACAGGTAAGCAAGCATCTCAAATCTTCCCAATGTCAGTCAGCCTGTTTGCTAATCATCCATCTTAACACTAGAGACTTCAAACTGTCCTGGCCAAACTTTCCATCTTCAGGCAGGCAAAGCATTATCGTTCTCATTTTACCCATTATACTCTTGCTGCAAACTCTTGTGAATCATAATTAAAGTCAAGGATTTGACTCTTTCATGCTAGAAAACCTTTTTTTTTTGGCCCATCCAATGGTGTTACTGTCTTGCAACACTATTCTCATGTACCATTTGGAATTCTTGCAATGTGAATCGTTGTATTAGAAAGTTCGATTATTTTGTGTTACCAACATTGTGATTAAATGATGTTTAGACTACTCATCTTTATACATTAAGGATAAGCATTATTTTTTAAATGCCAACAAATGTGATTTTCATCCTCTGGAGACTTAAAAGAAAGCCATCCCATCTTAACTAGAAATGTCCTTTACACACTGATACAGAAAGGCAGTAAGAAAATTTAAGGTGTTTTGTTGATTATATATGATCCTTAATGTGTTTTCTTTGATACTTCAGTTCCCCATTGTTTACAGTTTATGAATACTGATATCTATTCACTCTTAATAAAAGTGTTACAAACTGAGAAAAATAATAAGCCAATATCCTGTGATCTTTCAAAAACTGAGCTGGGCATCTCTTCTTTTAGGACTGACATATACACAATATTCTCTAAGAGTAAAAAGTATTTTGTTTGTTAATGAAGAGGGAACATTTGATGGGATGAATCTTAGTTTCAGAGAGATTCTCTTTGAAATTCACTCAAAACAAAATTACTTCCTTTCTGAAACAGTGAGATAATGATAGGGTATGAAATGCAAAGAAGAATCACTGTACAAATAATTAAAGTATCTTGGATTTCCAAATACTCTTAACTCAATATATTGAGGAATAGTACTTTTTATAAAAGTTGAATTTGGCCCTGAGCTCAAAACATAATTATCCTAAGCTTAAGCCTCTACTCGTTGATCATCCTCTGATTTCGATTCTGAAAAAGTAAATTTCAAATGGAATTAGTTTCTCTGGAAACAGTCCTAAAATGCATTTAATGCTTAGCATCTGAAACAACATTGAAAACATTATCTATTACAACTAACATGACATACAACATAAAATCTATCCTGAAAAATCATTAATAGCTTTGAGAAGTCAATCTAGCTCCTGAATGCTATTCTCTAGAAAAATATTTTGTGAACGGAAGATTCTAACATATACTCAACTCCTTACTTAAATACAGCTAAATTCCTTAAGAAAGCAGATAAAAGTCATACTGCTATTTCATGGGTACTTTATCCAGTCAGTTTTAAGAAAGAAGACCTGGATCACTATGGAGATATTGTAACATAAATTTTTATAAGCATCTTTGTAGCTTGTGCTAGCCAAAAAAAAAAAAAGACTGTATTGACTCATATATGCTTGTGAGGGTTATTTTATTTTTAGCAAAGAAAGCTAAGAATAGGTTTTTATATTTGCATAACGTCTCTCAGACAAGCATATGAGAAAACCTGGCAAACAACATCTTGTTTTATTTCTCAATATTCACAGGTGGAAAGAAAAAAATCAAATCACACAATATTGTGCACATGGGAGAAATGAGGCAATCAGAAGTGATGTAAATTATTAAAGATACCTCTGCTTCATCAGCTTATAGCAAAGCAGAGTTTACCCTTGACATTGGGGTTTTGGAGATGTGAAATAGTAATATATCTCAGGGCAACGGAGAAACAAACTATAAGTAGTGGTTCAGTGTTCTGTGACGCTGCTGCATGTCTGGTATTAGATGCAGGGTGTACTGAAGATTCCTGATGAAAACATCTCTGCCCAAATCTTCAAGTTTTGGTATCATACAGTTAATCTTTGAGTTAAGCATCCTGTCTTCCTGGAGCCTTCTTTTTAAAAAATAACGTTTTATTTTTTTCAATTACAGTTGACTTACAATATTATATTAGTTTTGGGTATATGTACAGTGGACTATGACTCAGCCATAAAAAAGAACAGATCTTACCAACCTCAACAACACGGATGGACCTAGAAGGTACTGTGCTTAGTGAAATAAGTGTCGGATAGAGAAAGACAAATGCCATGTGATTTCACTTATATGTGGAATCTAAAAACCAAAATAAACAAACAAACAAAAGAGAAACAGATTCACAGATACAGAGAACATCTTGATGGTTGTCAGGTGGGAAGGAGGTTGGGGAAAGTGGGGCAGGTGGAAAAGGGGCAGAGACTAAGAAGTACAATTTGACAGGTACAGAATAGTCACAGAGACATAAACTACTGCATAGGGAATGTAGTCAATAATATTGCAATAACTATACCTGGTGCCAGGTGGGTGCTGGGTTTATTGGGGTGACCACTTTGTAAGTCATATAAATGCCTAACCGTGCATGGTACATCTGGAGTCTTCTTTTAAAGTGCTGCTCCTCCCCTGAGGAGGAGCTATCCAGAGGCCCCCTCCCCCTGCTCCTTCTTTCTTCATTCTGGTTAATAACATAACTATTAATATCTCCTATTTATGGAACGCATTAGAATTTCCCAAATAAGTTACTGCTATTTAAACATTTTGCTTGTTAATGAATAGGGAAGTATATTATTTCATTTAGCTCACAACCCTATGTAGTATTATATTTCCATTTTAAAAATGAGCGATTTGAAGGCTCAAAGAGCCTTTGCCCTGACACGAGGCCCACTAATCTCTGTTTAACAAGCGACATTGCACATTCCAGCATTCCATCAATTCAATAAACATGCAGAGTCCCTACCATGAAACCATCAGTAAGCCTAGGCCCGCTCCCTCCACCCAGCGGCCTTGGTCAAGTGCCTTGGACTATAAAACAAGGACAGCAATATCAGCACTACCCAATTTCCCAAGTAGAATAAAGCAATACAATTAATGTGGAAGTGATCTGAAAACTGCAAATAGAGTTATACACATTGGAGGTGTTGCTATTAGCAGCTCAGTGGGAACGAGTGTCAGGTTGCCTTTAACTTGATAAAAGCCAAGGGCTGCCGAAGGTTCTGAATGGAAGGAGTGCTGTTAAGGGGCAAGGGAGTGGGGGTTGCGGGGAGCAGCAAGAGCAAACTTCTTTCCAGCAGATTAAATCAAAGGTCTTTACTGGGTAAATGATCTCCGCGAGGAGCTCCAAAACATATTCCCTCAAAGCCTAAGGTAACAGCAGGGCTGAGCAAGGGAAATGTGGGGTAAGAGGGTAGTCAAAAGCAGACCTAAAGATTCGAGCCGGATTTCGGGTCTGAAAGAAACAGCCAAATTTAATGGGCTTAGAATTCAAACTTATTATCACGCCAGGAAACAAAGGAGGACAAACATTAAAATCACTGTAGTTCATCAGCAATTCTAAGATCCCTTTTGGGGTTTTTTTTTTTTCAATCCCTAAAATTGGGATGAATCCATGCAATAGTGGGTCATAACTGTCAATGTTCTCTTTTTCTTATAAATATGTCAAGCAAACAGGCATCTTAAAATTGATGGTATATTAGATTAAATCTAAATCTAATTAAATAGGACATTTTCAGTTACTTGCATTTAAGCTGGTTCGAAGAGCTGCTTCCCAGTCCTGTAGTGTGACCATGCTGTCCTAGGTCTGCAGTAGGACTTTGCGCAGGGGCACACTTTGCCGAGCCTGGGGGTCAGCCTTCCCTTCACACCCAAGCCTGGTGGAAGGCTTCGACAAGTCTACACCTACTGCAGGAAGCAGCAGCCAGCTTTCTCCACCCGATGGCAAAGCATCTGGGATTAGTTCACATCAGCTCTCCTCTGGTTAGCCTCCCTTAAAAGTGACTTTAATTCTTTTTGAAGCTCTGTAAACAATAAAGCTCCCAGTTACAGCCCTATCCTTGCAGCTACCTGGATCTGTCTGCTCCTGCTTCAGGAAGACCGTTCCAAGGCTGTGCTATGAGAAACGCACTTGGGGTTGTGAATGTCCTGGCTCATCTGCCCACTATCATTGATGTGGCTCTAGTTCTCTCTTACCCTAAACTGTCAGAATTCAGCCTGGCCCGTCATCCGACCACAACAGAAATTTCATGGGCAGCCTGCCCAGCCTCATGGTTTACTTTCAGTGCAACTTCTACAGCAAAAGCAGCATTCATCTTCAGATCTTACAATCTGAACCCAACACAATGCAGCACAATTCTATAATGATGCACCAGCCCAGCCACTCAATGCATTTGGCATATAACAAAAACCTGTCATAAGGCATGTAACCCTGTTTGCTTTGACATAAAAGAGCTTGTATAAAATATGATATTCACAAGGAAGAGAACTTCTAAATCTCAGGTGGAATCAAAAGGAAATATATCAAGTCATAAGAAAAGAAGAAAGACATGTTAACCACACATAGAACCATGTGGAAAAAGTCCATGTAAAGATCAGTTAGAAACCACTTTGTTTTTCCACATCAAAATCATTCCTAACTACGTATTGTGACCGATAAGGTATTTGATGCCAGACTACAGCGCTGTCTCATACCACACACACACACACACACACACAGAGTTATCCTTTCTGAAAATCTTAAACTATGAATGAAAATTACAGTTTGAAATCAACAACAATTTAAGTGAATATAATAAATTACTTCATTCCCTTGAGTCTCATGTCTTTTTCCCTTTCCAAAATTTGAACCAAATCTTTCTTTCATAGGCCAAATTCCAAAGGCCTCTCTTTGGGATCCTATCTGAACCCAAACTGTGAATTTATTGTCAAAATTCAACCCCAGTGTATTTCCTGGTACAGAAGAAATTGAAGTTCAGAAATTTCAAAGAAAATAAGGTCCATATCCATCGTGTTATCTAAAGAAACACCACACAAAAGGGCTCCCAAAAGGCCAGTTAAACAAGAGACAAAAAAGAAAACAGTCAAGATATGCCTTAATAAGATCCTTAAAAATTATCTTTAATTAATGCCAAATATGAACAGATCATAAAGTGACAGAAGCAAGTAAAATTGCATAGATGAAAACTATGCGCTTCAATTAGGTTCTCGATTCATAACATTCAACGTCCTCTACCTGACATAGTAGACAGTGAGGGCAGGGGAGTGCACAGTAGGTGAATGTGAGACACATCCTCAACTCAAGGGGTAAGCAACTGGCAAACTCAGGAAATACAAGAGTGCTTTTCCAGCTTCAATGGTTTGTTGTCCTGATGGTGCACTTGAAATTAATACTACTCAATTGTTATTTTTAACCTTGGTAAGCCTTTACCTTTACTGTTAGAGGTATGTCATCTAGAGTCCATGCTGACTACTTAAGAGTTGCGGCATAACGCAGTGCACTGAAGAGAGGAAAGGTGTTTCTGCAAGTTTGGAGAGGAGACAACTTTTGGCCTGCAATATTTTGCAAGGGATTTTGTGGTTGGTTTTGTTTTCTTTCCTTATACCATTTCTTCTTCCTCTCTGATATGGTCCAAAGGTTTTCTATACTCTTTGAAGTCTTGTGTCATCAACTCCTAGTTATCTCCTAAATGAAAATCATGGTGACCAGGGCTAATCTCCTTAAAGTTAAGAGTCCTGAGGTCAGCAGGGCTTCACCCCTTACACACACACACTGGACTTCCCAGGAAAGGCCATGATCATTTTGCCTGAGCACAGAGACTGACATTCGATCCCATGACCTCTAAACCTTATACCTATACCCTGAATGAATTCGCACAGTGACCCAAGGTAATGGAACAGTTTTGTTTAACTCAGCTCCTGTTCACCTCTTTACAAAAATGATAAGTAATGTACATTCTTCTAAGGTTTACCTGAGTCATGCTGGACATGTTCGCATATACCCTGAAATTCCATAATATAAATATGAGTACTAATACACCGCAGAGTGGGTGCGAACCACCTCCTGAGATAGCAAGTCAACTTGGGTTGTGTCTGGTTTAAAAGCTGTAGTTTGTTTGTCTTCTTGAAATAAACATAAACATCAAAAGATTCATCCCTTTTTGAAAAAGTGGAAAAATAAAATGGCTGTTTGGCAGTTTATATTCTTTCTAACAATTTTATACTATGGATGGTTACCACCCACCAATTCTCACCACTCCCAGGAATACGTCGTTCCTGGAAGAAAATGGGGAACTGCCTTCTGCTGATGTTCTCTCACTTTCCTGTTCAATCTAATCTACCAAACAAGGAAAATCCTATTGTAAAATTGTGAAAAAGCATGTGCTTGGAGGTCTTTTATACTAAATGGGAGGGTTGGGAAACTAGCTTTACTGACTCATCAGACATTAAGTAATTTGAAAAATTTGTAACTATACACAATGTGAAGAAATCCTTTATGGAGGAAACCAAATTTCTACTTAAAGAAATCTATCCCTCTCTTGCCATTTACATGTATTTTTTAAAAAACCTCTCAATTGAGTCAAGATTATGATGTCACCGGTGCTTTGGTTCCACCACCATGGAATCTAAACCTACTGCACAGTTTTATTTTAAAGGAATGACTGTCCATTGGCCATATTCCAGAAGAATTTGCCATTGGTTCCTTTGATTTGGCTAGGCTAACTTACTAACACACTCCCAGTGAACTGTTTTAGCTGATAATTGGAACTCAACTCTCAAGGGGGAGCGAGGGAGGGCTGTGCACAGATGGGGAAGAGGAGATGCAAAAACAAAAACCTCTCCTGGTGACAGTCTGTCTTCTATAAATCTGAGGACAGAGGAAATAGATGTCTTTGGTCTCTCTAATTCAGATCCCTTGAGGTGAGTTTACCACTTCAGAGATTCTGGGATAGCTAACAGCACTCGCGTGACCCAACCCTTCCACTGCCACCCTATTGAACTAGGGCCCCTAAATGCTGGAAGAGCTGAGATATGGCTATCAGTGTGTCAGAAGTCTTCTCCTTCTGGAGAGAATAAGTGTTCAGGACATGAGCCATTAAAACTCAAGACCTAGGAAGGGGATGAAAAGTTAAAAAGCCTGACAGAATAAATATAAGTCAGTAAACCAAACGACAGTCATTCCTTAATAGGCAGTTTTGTTAAGTGCACCTTCAGGTCTACAAAAACATTTCAACACATTACAGTCCAAGGGGTAAGAGCTTTGTGGAACTTTGCATGCCTATGCTACACAGACAGTCCCTGTACTCCATTCTTACTGACTTGGTTGCAGTAAGCTACAGATGGATAAGCAGCATTCATTTTCTCCATACCACCCAAGTTCATAACAACTCATCCCTAATCCCAGGCTGACTGCATGCATCACTTTTTCCTATAACACATGCAGAAGAATCACCAGTCCAGCATCTAACTAGGAGAGGTATACCAGGTAGCCAAAGTCCGTCTCATAAGTCTTGGTCCCATTTTCTGATCCTCTGACCCATCCATCCCACAGTACTGAGTGGATTATTGCTGTTGACAGAGTGCAGTGTTTCGAGCTCTGTGTCCTGACCTCAGAGTCTAAATAAAAGATCAAGATATCCTGGAAATTTAGGAGAGGCTGGCATATTTTCCCAACTGGGGACTTTTAAGCAGGTAGGAAAGGAACAGCCAAGATGAGTCAAGGTTCAAAAGAGAAGGAAACATCACAGGGAAGGGTTTACACCCTGTGGTCAGATGTGTGCAGTTCTTGGCTCCTTGTCTTCCATGATGTTACAATAGTCTTACAGATTTACAGAAGCAGCACAGGAAAATAAAATATCCAGGTTCCTTCTTTCAACTGAGTCAGCCAGCCTGGGTGTTTTTTACTCTAGTTTCTTTATTTATTGCCTCACTGTTAGCTCTAGGACAGGGTAAGGGAAAGGATGGGAGTAATAGGGAAGATTTCCAGAAGAAGCAGGGCAGGAATGTAAGGTGGTCAGCAACAGGCGGCCACATGCTAAGTGCAGAATGAAGATCCCCACTCGGTGTCCTTAAAAAGGCAGTGAGTGCCGCTCCACTGGTGGACAGCTGCTGGGCCCCAGCGGCCTGTGTTATGGGGCTTTCTTTCAGCTAGGCAGGCACAGGGTCCCAGCTGTTCTCTGGGCTGGGTGCCGGGAGCAGTAGAAGTGAGATGCTCAGCCTTTGAAGTGACCGCCAGGTGGGAAGATCATAGGAGCATCATAGGAAATATCTCAAGGGAGTGGACCAGGAAGGAGGGCCTAGGAAAAGTTAATACGAACTGAGTGTTCCCATATTCACCATGATGCCTAGAAAGATCAGACTATCAGAGAACTGCAAAATGCTGTGGCTAACAGAGGAGGCATACGGAAATGTGCAAGAAACACTACACTGGACCCGAGGAAGCCCTGAATGTCCAGAGTGGCCCTTGATAGGAAACAAATTTCCAAAAAGTTTATGTTGGCTTCTGGTGGAGAAGAGGAAAAAAAACAAGTTCGCGTCCAGTTCAAAGCTGGGTCTCAGGTCCCAGGTTACATCCCACATCAGGCTGCCAAAGGGACTCAGTCCAGTGGATGGCCAGAGAGACAGTACCCTCCTGGATCTCTCCTCTCCAGGGTTCAGGATGGCGTGGTCTTCTCACAGTGGTGAAGTGAGACAGTGAGGATGGAAAAAGAAAACGCAAAATATCTGTGCCCCAACCCTTCCTCCCTTTGTTACATAACTTCTCAGCTGTGTTAATGGAGGCACTTTCTACAGTTCACTGTGGGTACAGGATAAAGGCACTAAGCAACTATTAAATCAATTGGTTAAGTTTCTTCAGGGTGACTCAAGGGAAGGACCAAAGTCTCTACAGACTTCAAATCATAACTGCAAAAAAGAAATCAGCTCTGCTTTGGATGCATACAATAGATAAACATTTTCATTTACATCTTAAGAATGCACCAGAAAACATGCAGTATTGCACCTTTTTTTGTTTGTTTGTTTGTTTTGCTTGTGTTTATCTTCAGCTAGAAATAATACTTGTTCTTAGGTGTTGCTATATATACCTTGATGATTTATTTAGCTTTCCATATAGCTTCCCTTTAAGGGATGGGCATATTGGTCCTCTCTCTGCCTACACCTGCACAGAAACCCAACATTTCCCTGAGCAAAGGCAGGAAAATTGACTGATTACCCCCCACCCCCACCCCCCATTATTTCTTTGGGCCCGTCATCCCACAAACTTGTAATTTTTATTATTTTTTAATTTTTTTTACTGAAATCATGCATTAATTAATTCAAGGTACACCTTAATCAAATAGGCCATAATGCTGAATAAGAGAACATGCTTTGAGCTCCAAAAAGTTATTGTTCCCATCTGACTAACATATGCACTTAAATACAGTACTTTATTTACTAATAAAATAGTTAATAAATAAAGGAGTGCACTTTTGGTGAATGCAAATGAAAAAGGATCTATTTTTTAGAAGAGTTGATTCAAACATAAGCTTATCCCCTATTGTCTGAGTTAATGTTCTCAGCATGCGTTTATAAAATAAATTATTATCAGAATCAAACATGCTTACATTTAACTCCATTTGTGCTCTCTTGCAATAAGGAGGCTAAGGTTTTACATCCAGTTCTGGAGGCCAGGGGTCAGGGTACAGGACCGGTGAGAAATGACCTGTGTTGGGCTCACCTGCAGTTGAGAAACTTAGCAGCACCGCAGATGAATCAATTAATTTAATTCAGCATCATTTTCTTAAAGAATAATTTGAATACAAGGAGAATGGGACTGAGGGAGAATCGCTAAAGACCAGGACCAGCAACAGATTGATAAGATGTTTTGTGAACCGGTCTTAAGTAATTTTGTTTGCTTTTTTTTTTTCACCTTATAATATGCAGTTCGGTTGTTCAAAATGAAAAACATTTGTTCATTGCCCATTTTGGCTGGCATACCATGTTACGTATCATCGGATGCACTGTCTTAAATGAGCTGTGCAGTTTGCAAAGATTTTATATTGGAATCCCATGCAACTTTTAATTTTCTATTACTAAGTGATCATCTGTTTTTTAGTTAAAAGAAAAAAGTGAAAGAAGTCCAAGGATTACAAACGTTTCAGTAGGGGTAAGCATGTGAATCTTAGTTTACCTAGACTAGCTTATGGACTGAATTGTTTTTAAACCAATTTTATAAAATACACTTTCTTTGTCCATTTTTAATAAAATGAAAATAGATTCTTTTTATTTTCATGGATCTTGAAAGCTTCTGGTTGGCCACCCCCAAAATCCACAATGCAACAATGCATTGACAGTTAAATAGAGCATTCAGAGACTAGTGAAGTATCAACAAAGAGTGACATGGGTCACTAGGGTTTTGTTTTGTTTTTAAGTCTTTCAGGCTGCTAAGTGGGGCTTTTTTGTTTGCTTGGCTTTTTAAACATCTGTCAGTAGTTTGCTCTTATTAACGCAGTTTTGGTTAGCTGTGGTGCAATTGCCAGTTCTGATATTGGCCTGTCTATAATGGGCTATGCTATTATTCATATCCTCTTCGATCTCCATGTACTCAGATTTGCTGAGAGTAGAAGAACTGCGCCGACTGAGGTCACTGTCAGAGGCTAAATTAGGGGAGCTAACGTGGAGCAACTGAGCCTGCTCTTCCCCCTCAGTTTCTCGGTGGTAGAAATAGTTGAAATTGGACACAATGACAGGTACGGGCAGGGCAATTGTCAGCACACCAGCGATGGCACACAAGGAGCCCACGATCTTGCCTCCAATTGTCACAGGGTACATGTCACCGTATCCTACAGTGGTCATGGACACCACCGCCCACCAGAAAGCATCGGGGATACTGGAGAAGTGCGACTCAGCTTCTTCCGCCTCGGCAAAGTACACTGCACTAGAAAACAGTATGACCCCAATAAAGAGGAAAAAGATGAGCAGCCCTAGCTCTCTCATACTAGCTTTGAGGGTCTGGCCCAGGATCTGGAGGCCCTTAGAGTGGCGGGAGAGTTTGAAGATTCTGAAAACCCTTACCAACCGGATGACCCTGAGGATGGCCAGTGAAGTGGCCTGCTCGCCTTT
This sequence comes from Mormoops blainvillei, assembly GCA_004026545.1. Lineage (NCBI taxonomy): Eukaryota > Metazoa > Chordata > Mammalia > Chiroptera > Mormoopidae > Mormoops > Mormoops blainvillei. Next base: position 17,922 of record PVJD01010134.1, read on the forward strand.
CTGATTCCCCTCCTGCTCAGCTATCTCGGTGCCCAGGGTGATGAAATAGGGGATGATGGCCACGATGTCGATGAAGTTCATGATGTTTTTGAAGAAGTCCGTCTTGCTGGGGCAGGCGAAGAAGCGCACCACCAGCTCAAAGGAGAACCAGATGATGCACAGGGTTTCCACGATGAAGAAGGGGTCAGTGAAGATGTTGGAAGTGTAGATAACCGTGGTGTTGTCAATGCGGTGGATGGTGCCTGTGAAGTCCTTGTCATCCTTCAGCTCGGGTAGAGTCTCCAGGCAAAAGATGACGATGGAGATGAGGATGACCATGACTGAAACGATGGCGATGACTCTGGCGGGCCCGGAGCTCTCAGGGTACTCGAAGAGCAGCCACACCTGACGCTGGTATTCCTTTTCGGGCAGGGGGCGCTCCTCCTCCTTGATGAAGCCCTCATCCTCCCGGAACTTCTCCATGGCCTCCTCGCCCAGCTCATAAAATTTGATCTCCTCTGAGAACATGTCCAGGGGCACGTTGACCGGCCTCCGCAGCCGGCCCCCAGACTGGTAGTAGTAGAGGATGGCGTCGAAGCTGGGCCGGTTGCGGTCGAAAAAGTACTCGTTCCTCAGGGGGTCAAAGTAGCGCATGCGTTTCTTAGGGTTACCCAGCAGCGTGTTGGGGAACTGTGCCAGGGTCTTGAGCTGTGTCTCGAAGCGCAGCCCGGAGATGTTGATCACCACGCGTTCGCAGCACTCGTGGTCGTCGTGGTCGGCTGGCCGGGGGTAGCTGCCATCCTGGGGGTGGCCCGGGGCAGCCGACGCCTCGTCCACGTTCTCCCCAGACATCACGGTCATGGTGGAAGCAGGGTGTAGGGGTGAGAGACTAGGAGAGGGCCCGCGGTGGGAAGGACGGAGAGAGGAGTGGTAGGGGGGACTCAAGCTCCCCCCGCCCCACCCGAGTGCGAGTCTCCCCCACACTCAGGGAGGGAGGGGCTTCGAAGCTAGCAGGTCAAGAGATCTGCAACTTCGCTTCTGGTTCTTTTCCCTTCCACCCTGCCTTTTGCTGAGTTTGGAATACCCCTTGTCTGCAGCACGGGGTGCAGCTGTTTTTGCCAAAGGTTGGGAACGGGGGAGGGATGGTGTTTCGTCCTGCCCCCAGATGCCTTAACGCTGTGCCGGTCTGGAGGGCTGGGTCATTGTTTCGGGGGTCACCCTGGCCTCCCCTTCCCTCCGAGAGCCCCCTCGCCTGACACCCCCTCTGCTTCTCCTTGGCTCTCCCCCCTCCTACCCCTCTTCGCCTGCCGCCTTCTAAGCTCCCACCAGGGCGATCGATGGACGCTGCAGAGAAATAGAAAGTGATACGGGAGTAGAAAATCAGAAGCATTCAGATGGGACGGACCTACAGACACCGAAGAGCACAGACTTCTAGCTTTTTTAGAAAGCACTGGACTTTTCTGCTGGACATATACACAGACAGACACACGCAGACACCCGGAAATCCAAGTTTGGGGCTCTCCCATCCCACTTTTCTCGATGCCCAACAGCCGATCTGTTTACAACTTCGTTAAACTAGAGATCGGAAAAGCACCGAGACGCTGGGGGAGCTCCAGGTCCCAGGCAGCAATCCATACCCCCAACCTCCCCCCCTCCATCGCCCCCCCCCCCACACACACACCGCTTCTGCAGCCCTGAACTGGGGAGCCCCTTACCTGGCCGGCAGGCTTGGTGCAGGGGCGGTGCTGAGTCGGCCGAGAGCCGGAGTCGAGTGCGGCAGGTCGCTTTTGCAGTGGACCCGGGCGAGAGCCGCCGCAGCCGCGGCAGCAGCATCCGAGAGGCGCCGGGGCCAATGCGCCGCCCTCGCCCCCTAGTCCTACGCCCCTTCAACTGGACGATCGCTTTTCTGAGCCACTACGAGGGAAATGTCCGTTCCCTATCCCCATTCTCACCCGTGGCCAGCAACCTGGAGACGCCGTCCTCTCTCTGGTGCAGGGAGTTCCGGAGGATGCGGGGCGGAAAAGCAAAATGCCACCCTCTCTCAGAGCTCTGAAACAAATGACGATAAACAGCACTCTCGCCCCCTCCGAACACTGTGGGAGCCCTTGATTCGATCCCGAAGGAGGCAGGCGAGCAAAAGCGTGGGTCTACATGGTTCTCGGATGTCCTCCGCTTCTTGGAACCCCGCGTGGACCTCGCCAAGTCTGCGCTGCGCGTCGGGAGCTGTTAGGAGCGCCGAGTGGAGCAGGGTGCGTGCGGTGGCCCGTCCGCCCGGTACATTTCTGGGCGCTGCAAGATCAGCAGAAACCTGAGAAAGCGCCTGGAATGCGGAGCTGCGATTGGCCCACCCGGGCGTGGGAGGGCAGGAGCGAGGAGGTAGATGGAAAATATGAGGGGGTGGTTCCACAGAGGGGGGTTGGCATTTGGTTCCCACCCTTGCCAGCACAGCTTTTTCCTTCTGCCAGAAAAGCAGACCACCAATTCTACTTCCCTATGGTCCACAGCCCCGCACAAGCACGGTCCCTGGCCGCGACCTTCCCCGGGAATTTCCCATTTCAAATGGTCAGGTCCGACGCAATGCAGGCGGTGATGTTCCTGGCAAAACTCCTCCGATGGGGTTGCGTTTTTGCAGTCCCACAATAATCCGCTTCGGTCGCCACGTTCGGCGTGCCATCTCGCCCCTCCCGCAGGGTACTCTTTCCAGAGCCTACTCAGCTTCTTCCTGCTGGACTCGGAGAGATACGGACTTTGGGTAGAGCTCTGCAGTTGAGAATCACCTGGGTTTGTTTTACGTAGTGTTGCTGCGAGGCGGTGGTGCTAAGAGTCTGTCCCTCTTTGACCTACGACGGGAGTTGGAAGTTTTCTTAGGATCAGATTATTTTGAAATATGGGCAACAACCAAAGCCTTCGTGGGTTTGTGGGGTTGTCTGCCAACTTGGTGCTAATTGGGATTAATCTGAGAAGCAAGTAGCCTGCCCACCTCCCACCAATGTTCCTCCTCCCGCAGCTCCTTTTCCCGGCCTAGTGCCTCCACAGGCCACTTGCGAGGCTTGCAATTTCTTCGGGAAAGGGTCTGCATAGAGGCGCCGGGCAGCAGGAGCCAGGGTGTGCGTGCTGCACCGAGGGCGGTTCTATCAGTGCCCTCAGGGGCTCTGCGCCTTGGCCAGCGCAGCTCGAGAGCCTGCAGCCAGCCGCGCAGGTACTTAACTGCTGCGGAGTCTCCAAGGAGGCTGCTGAAGCCGGGAGTCGCCTCTGATTGGTTCCGCCCGCTGCGTTGGACCACCCCTTCGTACCACAGCGAATCTCGTTGCCTCCTGCCTACAACACCCACCTCTTTGATCAAAGCTAATCACTGCATGCGCCCTACTCTTTTGTGACTAGTAGAAAGCAGGGGCTTCGACGGGGTTGCCCAGGCAGCGTAATAATCCTGGAAACGGAAATAGTTAAGTCCCTCCAGCAGATTCAGACTTCAGCCTTCCTTTCAGAAAAATAGAAGTATTTTGTTACCTCCGCTCCTCCGGATCCATAACCTAGCTTTCCTTTTAGAAACGATGAGTTCTCTTAAACTCTTCTTTCCCACATAAAGCTCTGCCCTTTCCCCACCTTCCACACACATCTTCTATCCCACTAACTCTACCTTTCTGTACTATTGCTTTATTGATAAATAAATAATAAAATATAAATCTCTGCGCTGAAATACTGTCAAATTTCTAGTTTTTGCTGCTGCTGGGATGGCAGCTGCAGTTGTTATAGCCCTATCAGAAATACCCCTACTAGACCTGGCAAACATTTTCTGACCGTGTCCTAGTAATCCTGGACTTCCCACCCTGCTACTCTCCCTCCCTCTCCCTCCTTATAAACATCTCTATGACCTATGACCTTCATCTCCCCCGCCTCATGTGGAATGCATTTGCCCTGATTCAGCATTTGGCTATTGCCTTAGGAGAAGAGATTCGCTGACTGGGTGGGAACCCAGGTTCCCAAATTCAGGGCTTTATCAGGGAACGTAATAAGATCAGGAGGTTTTCAACAACTCTAGCAAATGTGTTTAGAACAGGACTGGACCTCTAAGGAAGTGAAAGAAAGTTGTTGAGTTGGGAACTCATTCTTAATGCGAGCCCACCATTAGTGGGGTCTGAAGACATTTGTTCATTCAACAAATATTTGCTCAACCCCAGTTGTATGTCAGACATATTGTAGCACTGGAGACGGTAATAACTAAGGCACAGGAGCCCTCAGACTTCACGTAGCTCATATTCTGGTGGGAGAAAGAGACAATGAACAATTAAGCCACATGTTATAATGTTAGATAAAGAAAATTAAGAAAAAGGGATAGAGACTGACAAATATAGATTTACATGGCTAGGAAGGACCTCCTGTAGAGGTAACATTTCAACAAAGAAATTCAAGAAGAGAGAGAGCAAGGAATAGGACGGTCAGAATGACAGGTGTAACAGCCAACGCAAAGGTCCGAAGGCAGGGACGAGCTTGGCATATTTGGGAGACAAAAGAGGGCCAGTGCAGCTAGAAAGGAGTCATCAGGGCAGAATGTTGTAGAAGGTTGCTCAAAAAAGTAGGCAGGGGTTAGATCGTGCAGGGTCTCTTAGGCTGCTGTAAGAATATTTTACTTTATTCTGAATGCAGTGGAAGATATTGGAGGACTTGGATCCATGAAGTAATATAATATGATTTGCTATTTTTAAAGATTACTCTGGATACTGGAAACAAGGCATGAAGTTAGAAGTTATTAAGTAGCACAGGCAATGATAGCTTAAACAAGGAAGATGGTGGTAGGCTTATGAGAAGGGATTGGCATAGGATTACATTTTAAATATAGAGATGACAGGATTTGGGATGTAGAGGAAAGAAATGTTTCAAGAACGTCTCCTAGGTTTGTAGCCTTAGTAACTAGGTAGATGATGATGTCATTTATTGGAGGAGTAGATTGGACAGCCAGAATATGAGTTTCCAAAGTCTGATACCTTGTGTGTCTTGGTTATTACTGTATTGGGCAGTTGAAGCCCCCTCTGAGACTGTCTCTGCCTCTCCATTTTTCTTGCCTGTGGCCACTTGCACTGCTTCAGCTGCTGCTGAAATAGCCAACTTTGTGTGGGCAGCAGAGTTCTGCTTCTGAAGTTGACCACAATGCAGTGAGTGGAATCTGGATTCCTCAGGACTGCAAAAGAGTCCAGGTGAACAACACAGTCATGTGGAGGAATAAACTCAGTGGACCAGTGGGAGTTTGCCCAGTAGGAGATATCAGATAGGTTGAAGCCTATAGATAAATTCCCTCTGCCTTTATTTTTTTCAGGGACAAGCAGCCACATGGTCCAGTGATAGGGCTGCATCTCTTTGTGGCTCATGAAGCAGTTGCAAGCTTGGTAACTCACCACCTTCTATTTGCATACTATCCTTTTTACCTCACTTTTCTTTTCCCTTACTCTCTGTTCCCCAGAACATCTAACATTAAAGCATAAGTCCTGTCTCAGGTTCTGTTTTCTAGGGAACCTGAGGAGCGGCAGAGGGAATGCAAACTTCAGTTTGATACTTGTTAAGTCTGAGTTATCTGTTGAAAATCCTAATGGTGATGTTGCTAGGAAGTTGGGCATATGAGTCAACAGTTCAGAGGAGTGGGTAGATCAGGGTTTGGCAGCACTGATACTGTTGACATTTGGGCTGGATGCTTTTTGGTCATGGAGGGCATTTTTGTCTTGTTGTCCTGTGCATTTTAGGATATTCAGCAGCATCCCTGGCCTCTACCCCTGGCTGACAGTAGCACCTGCTCCCAGTTTTGACAACAAAAATGTCTTTGGACATTGCCAAATATCTCTCTGGGAGCAAAATCACCTCTACTGGGAACCACTGGGGTAGATGGTAGTTAAGCTAGAGTATTGAACTACAGCACTTGGCATAAAGGTAGGAGGAGAAGAGCAAATGTTCAGAGATTGCACCCCGGAATGTCATGATTCTTAGAGGCCAATAAAAAAGGAAGAGTCAGCAAAGGAGACCAAAAAAGAGTGACTAGGACAGTGAGCAAATCAGAGAGTGGGGATCTGTGAAAGCAAATGAGTATAGTGTTTTCAGAAGAAGAGAGAGAGATCAATTTTGTTGAATACTGCTAATAGGATGAGTAGAATGAGGAACTTAGAACTGGCTATTGGATTTAGAAAAATTGAGTTAAAAAGAGATGGAGGGAGAAGAACTGATGACAGTGGGTAAAATCAACTGGAGTTTCAGGGTCGATAGAGAAAGGAGAAATAGAGGAGTAGCTGAAGGAAGATGAAGGGTGACAAGACTTTTTTTTTAAGAGGAGAGCTATTACAATATGTATTATAGTGTGCTGATGAGAATGATTCAGTAGAAAAGAAAAATTGTTGATGCAGTAGAAAAACTGGAACAATGTTCTTGGGAAGGCAAAAGGAGAATGGAATCTAAGATCCAAAAGAAGGAGTTGGCCTTGAAAAAGACAGTTAATCTACAGAAATGGGAGAGAGAGAGAGCAGAGTTCAGACACCAGGTGTTTAGTAGGTATGTTTGTGGGAGTTTGTAGAAATTCACTTATGCAATTGGAAGCAATTTTTTTTGTCAGTAAAAAAGGAAGCAAAGCACCAGCTGAAACTGGATGGGAGGAAGGCCTTAGAAGTTGGAGAGGGAAAAAATGTGAAATAACCCAGGAGAATAGAAAAGTGAAAGGATTTGTTAATGTAGCAGGATTGTCTGGCAATACCATGCACTCACTGGTGGTGATGGACCATGTATTTCTGTGACCAGGCCTTGAATGTTTGAGATAAACTTGGAAGTGGGTCATGATAGAATTAGTTCTGATGATCTTTTATGGTAAAATGTGAAACTAGTTCTAAAAATACCCTCCTTTTAGCATCTGTTTCTTAAGAGTTATGTGGTGATAAGGCAAGACATGGCATGAGACAAAAAGTGGTGTTACCAGGCAAGAATATGTCCATGTGGGTTCGCCTTATATCCTTCCGAGGGCAGGGTCACAGACAGAGGAATGGTGGTCTTACAAGTTATGAGGTATAATTTTAAATGGTAATAAAGAACCATAGGAGGCAGGACAAAAAGTTCAGGAGTTCACCAAGGGATTAACATGACAATGAATCGTATGGATGGCTACAGTAGTTAGGGGTCCTCTTGCTGGTCTTTAGGATTGGGCTTATTTATGGATGAGCTCCAGGTGTCTGCGAATCCTCTGCAATTATACACATATTTTTGGTACTTGTCGATAATCTTATTTCTGAAGACCAGGTTCATAAGTGAGTTATGTCAAAATCTCAAAGAGAGGTTACATTGGAACAGTTACAAAGCCTAGAATTTGAAATCAGAGATGAGTCTAACACAATCTCTATGAACCTGGGCAAATCACTTCATCATTTTATGTCTTCATGTTCTTATTTGTAAAATGTAATATCTATATCATAGGCTGCTATGAGGGTAAAATACAAATCAAGTACTGATCGGTGGCAGGCATAGAGTTAAACCTCAATGAAATGCCATCTTCAAGAAAAAGTCACCAAGGAGGTCAAGAACCGTTTTTGTTAGATCTTTAAAAAAATTCACCAAGGACAAAGCAGACCCTACAAACTAGAATCAGAGAAAAGAACAAATGTAATGTCTACCATCAAGAATCCTTACAGCCAACTTCAGTGTTCAATCATAGCAGAATAACTGGTACTGGACTTCTCCTCTCACCAAAAACAACTAGAAAACTAGATAAAATACATACGGCAGCATGGGGTAACAAGCAGAGCAGAACTGACATCTCTCAGAAAAGGGAAACAAATGAAGTGAGCTCTGTGGCTGCCCTGGTTTTTTACCTAAAGGTGCTTTCCAGAATCTAAATGGGGAGAGGGAACCCAAGCAGAGTCTAGCATTCTTACTGTGTTGAGGAAACACGGACTGGAATCTGGAGAGGCTGAGGTGGTTAAAATTATGAGGGAACTTACTGGAGAGGAAGAAGCCATACAGAGAAAAAGCACCAGAAATCTTCAGGTGGTCCCCTGGAGTCTGCTGCTGAACACTAAATCACACATGGGTATGTAAGGTAAGACTCTAGAGGCCGAGTTGATTTAATATGCAAAAACCAATGAATGCAACTCACTCTGTTAGGGCAATCATAGGAGACTCTCATTTGATGCAGAAAAGCTATTTGACAAAAGTTAACACCCACCCATGACTAAAACAAAACAAATCTTTTAGAACAACTGGAAACAGAATTTCCTCTACCTGACAAAGGACAACTATTAAAACCTCTCCAAAAAACCTACAGCAAACATCACACTGAATGGTAAACAGGTTAAACACTTTCCCCTACAATTGAGAACAAGGCAATGATACACACTCTTGTCACCTCTATTTATCATGGTATCAGAGGTCCTAGTTAGTGCAATACAGGAATAGAAAGATCTGCACCACAGATTGGAACAGAAGAAGTAAAACTTCTTCTCATTCATAGACAGCCTGATTGTGTATGTGGAAAGTCCTAAAGAGCCTACGAAAAAGCTACTAAAAATAGTAATTTTGTAAGGCTGAACAATACAAGTTGCATATATAAAAATTAGTAGGATCTTAGCATTTATGTCAAAAAACATAAAATATTTACAGATTAATGTGACAAAAGATGTCACATATAAAATCAGTACATGGGTAACTATAAAACATTGCTGAGAGAAATTAAAGAAGACCTAACTGCATGGAAGGATGTGATATGACCACGAGTTGGAAGTCTCAGTAGTGTTATGATGCCACTTCTCCTCAAACATAACCTCAATCAAAATGCAAAAAGACTTGTTCATGGAAATTGATTCTAAAATAAAGCCAATTCTAAAACTTATGTGAAAACACAAAAGACTTGGAATAAAAGAAGTTTAAAAAAGAATTATGTTGCAGGGCTTATACTACCTCATTTTAAGACTTATGGAACTGCTATAATAATCAAAACAACACAATATTGGTGTACAGAGAGAGACACATGGATCCAGAGAACAGAAGAGAGAATCCAGAAATAGAACCACACTTATATGGTCAATTGGTTTTCAACAAAGTTGTCAAAGTAGTTAAATGGGGAACAGATAGTCTTCTCAACAAATGGAGCCGGATCATCTGGATGACCATAAACGTTCATTCTTATCTCCCACTTACACAAAAATTATTCAAAATGGATCACAGATTTAAATGTAGAAGCTAGCCCTGGCTGGCTCAGTGGATTGCGCGCTAGCCTGTGAACCAAAGGGTCACCAGTTTAATTCCCAGTCAGGGCACATTGCCTGAATTGTGGGCCAGGTCCCTAGTAGGGGGTACTCAAGAGGCAACCACACATTGATGTTTCACTCCCTTTCTTTCTCCCTCCCTTCCCCTCTGTCTAAAAATAAATAAATAAAATCTTAAAAAATAAATGTAGAAGCTAAAAACTGTTTAATCTCTAAAGAAAAACAGAATAAAATGTGTACGCAAACACATACACTATAAAAGAATAAGTTGAGAAACTGAACTTCATAAAAATTTTAAAATTCTGTGCTTCAAAAGGTAGTTAAGATAATGAAAGGGCAATCCATAGACCAGGAGAAAATACTCATAATATATATGTCTGACAAAGGACTCACATTCAGACAGATCAATATCTCTTACAACTCAATAAGAAAACAACAAATAGAAACAAACGATTTGAATGAACAATTTTCAAAAGAACATATACTGTAAGATTCCATCTATCTGGAATTCTAGAATAAGCAAACACAGATCAGTGGTTTCCTGGCACCAGAGATGAGGGGATTGACTGCAAAGTGCACGGGAAACTTCTAGGGTGACAGAAATGTTCTATATCTTGATTTTGGTAGTGGTCATGTGGGTGTATTGTCAAAACTCACAGACCTGCACATTTAAAAATGGGGACATTTTATTGTATGTAAATTATTCCAAAATAAAATTTATTTTAAAAATAACATAACCAAATAGATAATATTGATGTATATTAAGCTGACAGAAGAAGTTCAGAAACAAGTGTTTTTCTAGAGCTTAACCTCTAAAGATTTCTTAAATGGCCCTGAGTTGCCCTTGAAAAGAGGAGTGTTTGTACTGCAAAGAACGGGAGGAGTATATCCTGCCTTACTAGGGTTGTCTGGGTGGGTTCGCAACTTGGAGAAGAAAACTATGACCTTTAGAAATTCACTAAAAAATTAATTTTTGAGCACCTACTATCCCTCAGTCATCTTGTAGTACATCAGTGACAATCCTTGGCCTCCAGGGAATCATATTCTAGCTGCGGAAACAGACTTAAACAGGTCATTACAATGCAATATAACAAAAGCTTTACTCGGACAGGCAGAGGTACATCAGTTACATAGGAGAGTAGCCCCTAACCCAGCCTTGAGAGTGAGGGAAGAATTCTTGGGAGAAGTGACAGAATAACAAGTAAGATGAATCTTGAAAGTTAAGTAAAGGTACAGGCATGAGAGTACAGCATACGTGAAGGCTCTATGTATGAGTGAGTCCATAGCATATTCAGAGAAGAAAAACTTAGGTTAGTAGAGCTAGAGGATTGAGTATAAGAAAGTGAGTGACAAAAGAGGAGGCTAGAGAAGTTGGCAGGAGCCAGGTCATGACGCACCTTGTTAGCCACTCTAGTGGCACCCTCTGGTTTTCTACGGAGCTTCCAATCCTTCCTCGTTTCTCCCTAATAAACCACTCTTATACATTAGCTATGAACCTGAAGAAAAGCCCACACTCCAGGGTATCTCGGCAGGAATGTGTCTGTGACCCAATCCTGCCAAGCCAAGGGGATGTGAGGGGAAGTCTGCTGGAGGGCTTCAGGAAACAGCATCCTCCATGATAAGAAGGAGCCATAGAAAGACTTTCTTTTCATCCTCTAGATGTCCTGTCTGTATGAGTCATTGTGATACTGCCTTTCTACTAGCCCAATGATCAAGCCTTATCTAAAGATGTCATAGCAGAGAGAGAAAAAAAAATCTGGTGACACCAGTGAATCAATCAGCCATGAAGCCTTTCTATTATAAGATTCAATAATTTTCTCATTGTTAAGCTAGAGTTGAGCTTGCTCATTAAATCTCAATAAAGGATTTCTCATTGAAGATTTTTTTTTAATTTGCAAAATATTTGAATAATATTTGGAAAAATGATTTAGATGTAGGAGCTTGGGTCAGAAATCTTTCTCATTACTGAAGTAGAAACTTGACCCAAAATGACTTAAACAAAAAAAGGGAATTTACTGGCTAAGAAAACTGAGCATCTTGGGAATAGATCTGGAGCTTCAGAAAGGGCTTTATTTAACACTCATGGTCGATGACCAGAACCTATTTCTCCTCCATTTCTCTATTTTTCTTCCTCGGGTTGACTCTACTCTCAAGCAGGCCGCTTTTTGTGTTCCCAGGAACTCCAGAGGCTAAATACCTCATTTCTCAAAATGAATCCAATTCTTTGATGGCTCAATTAAGAGTTTTAGAATTGAGTCCTAGTGACGCTGTTTGGTCTGATTTGTGTTATTTATCCACCTGTGATATTTATCAATCTCTGCAGCCAGGAACATGGCCTATGCTGACTGGATTAAAGAAATAGGGCCCTTCCCTGAGGGTGAGATGAGGCCAATCTCACCCAAATGTTGTGGTGGAAAACCTCATAGTACTGGTAAAAAAAGTAAGAGAGGGCTACTTACTAGAACACAAGGTGATACAGCTAAGAATGGCTGCTCAGCCTCTCATTTGAGCATCTTGGAGAGAAATGCACAAAGAGAAGGGAGCACTTTGGGATGGTCAGTTAAGACAAGCGATACAATTACAGACAGTGACCAGCCGGTCATTGGTTGTCTTGAAAACATTGCAATAGTCAAGGAATGAATGGAGTTAAGGCAAGTAGGCATTCTTTGAAGAATCGTGGAACTAGAGGGCAGCAGAGAGAGAGCAGTAATAACTATAAGGGGCTTTCAAGGTCGATGTCACATTTTTTTTTTAATTGGACAGATTTGAGCATGCTGAAATCCTAAAGATAAGTGAAAAAAAAATGTGAGGAAGGACTAGATTGAACATATAGGTCAGAAACGGGGTAATTAATGAAGCAAATATCCTAGGAATAATGACTAGAGGGATGCTGAGTACAGTAGAATAATTAATCTTAGAGAAGAGTAAGGGACTTTTTTTTTTCCACTGTGAACGAAGGGAAAGAGCGAAGAACTGATGGAAACACGTTACTGCATCTGTAATGGGAATAAATTCAGGACAATAAGAGGGATACCATCTGCAGATTTCTAGTTTATTAGTGAAGTAGAAGATGGTACCTACTGATGGAAATATGAAAGGAGACCATGAAAGGTTGAAGGTAGTTCCGAGAAGAGAATAGAAGAGAGAGTAGAGTAGGAAAACATATGGAACCTTGTCATTTTGTCCCATATGATCCAGAAGGTGAGTAGTCTATTGCCAGAAATACTCAATCTTGCTCATAATTGTCCCAATCCAATGCCTGGATAATATATATCTTCACTGTCACCCATTAAATGACCTTCCAGTTCAGTCACACTCCACTGCAGATGGAAACGTCAAAGTCCTTTCTCCCCCATCATCCCTGTCCTTCCTTGCCTACTCCTCTGCCCTCCTTTTAGGGTCCCAGCTCCAACCTGTCTTTCCTCTATGGCATATGGGAGAAACACATTCTGTCCCTGGAGAGACCCGTGCTTACACCTATCCTAGGAAGACAATGGTGAAGGCTTTAGAGCCAATGGATTACCTAAAGTAAAGCCAACTTCTCGCTTGCTAATGTTGACTATCTTTCATAGTAATCCAAATTTGTTATTTTGGAAAAGGCCCTCTGTCCACCAGAGAGAAAAATCTGAAGAATGAAGGGATGAAAGCATCAAAGACCCCACTGAAACCCGAAACTAGGAATTGTTTTTGAAATGTCAATTGTGTGTTTGCATGATTTTTCTTTGAAAAAGTTTTAGCACCTCAGATGTTGAATTGAACAGAAGATTGGCAATATTGGTTTTGAAAAAGTTGTTAAAATGATGTACTTGCCTATAAGGTTAGAGCACCCAAATACAGATTACAATTTCCAACCCAAAATACATAAACTGGGAATGTTCACCTCTGAAAATGTTCTGTAATAAAAGCCCACCTGGCTGATGACACAGAACTGCGAGGCCCCTACCGCCTAATTTCTTCATGTTGCAGCAGACCCAAGAATGCTTTCAGAGGTAAAATTTCCTCTTTTTTCTAGAGCTATGCTGTCCAGCACTAGGACCACTAGCCACATACAGCTACTTACATTTAAGTGAGGTACAATAAGAGTTAAACTTCAGCTCCTCTGTCCACTGACCACCTGTTAAGTGCTTCATAGTCACGGGTGGCTCATGATTGCTGTTTTGGACAGAATGGATACAGAACATCACCATGTAGAAAGTTCCATTGGGCAACGCTGCTTCTGAGCTTCTACCCTTGGGCCAGTCCAGGCCCTCAGAGAGCTCCATACAAGGGCAGCATGGTTTGCATCTCCCACACAATTGTTCTTAGGCCTTTAGCTTGCAGTGAGAGACATTAGCAGAAAAAGCCCTATAAATTCGGAAAAAGTCCTGTACATTTTGTGATGGACGTTACCTGCCATGTTCATAGTGTCTTTTTTATGAGGGTCTCTGGAAGAAATTTTTAAAATTTATTAGGGTGACATTGGTTAATAAAATTATATGTTTCAGGGGCACCATTCTATAATAGATCATTTGTATATTGTACTGTCTGCTCAGCAAAACCTTCATCTCAGCATCACAGCAAGCTGTCGTTCTCCTAAACATGGGGTTGTTTTCATCCTGCCGTTAATGTGACTCTTGAAGCTGATTCATTTGCCTTATTGTCTTCAGACAAACTTAGAGTCACATTTGCAGTCTCCCTCCAGCCACCAGACATGCATTTCTATGTATGTACATTTCCTGCCTTCATTTTCCTTCACAATTTTATACTTTTGGGTTTAATGTGATTTTTAAACTACCTAAATCCTTCCTGTCATAGAAGTAAAATATCAGTAAATAGGTCCATTATGTGCCTACATATACACTTGTGTTGTATACAGTTATCTTCCATCCACCACTCAGATATGTGTCCTAGGGGTGTGGACATTACTCACAAACACACTCTTTTAAACACAGTCCCTTTAGTACTCTAATTCGTCACTTCGGCTATTGCTCTAAGACACTCCAGTACAGTGCCCTAAATGATTCCTTTGCTGTACATAACGGATTAGTTGTAACTGAGGTTTCAGCATCACATGACAAGCATTCAAACCTCTGCTTGAGCATTAAGCTTCCAACGGCTTACCCTCTTCGATATGTAGCTGTTGCTGGCAGTCACAGTCAGAGCAAAGGTCTGTCCTGCACTGTGGCAACTGCACTGGTTTTCAGTGTGCAGTTGCAGTGTGCTTTCATGAATATTTATACAGTGCATGTTTTATAATCCCAGCCACATAAAAGCAAAGTGCTGTTGTTGTGACTTCACGCGGTGGAAACTTCGATCATGCTTCTCTGACCTCTTTCACTGACTACATGACATACAATTTGCTCATGTATTATAATAAGCCATAAATAAATACTGCGCTTAATTATCCAGCATAGAGATAAGGATGCTGTCGAAAAACTGAATTCAGAGCTTCCAATCCAATTTTGCTTCCTCTCACAAGAAAAAAAAATCTGAATGTTTCTTCCTTTTATTCCCCATATCTAACTCTTTACAATACTGCATACTTACTAGCCACGTGTCGCTTTACTTGGAAAAAGGCAAAAAAAATTGCATTGTTTATACTGTCAATACATGTATAATCTTCTCTGTTGAGGGGACAAGACTTAAGTGAATAGCAAATGACAGCCTCCAAAGGCAGTCAAGTGAGCAGTGCAGTTTGACGTGTTCCAGTAAGTGCTTGGGAAGGACAGGAGCATCTTTGCAGGAGTATGATCTTCGATGGATCTACAGAGAAGAAGACAGGGGAGCAATTCAAGAGGGAGAGAAGGCAAGAGCAAAGATGCACGTGTGGGCATGTGCAGGCCTTTGAGGGGACAATGAACAAGTCAATCTGGTGGAAGCACACTCAAGTGGAGAGGCTAAGGAGCAGTGGAATAAGAAAACAGGTTGGAGGGAAATGGGAGACCAAGGAAGGGACTGTGAAAAACTTGCACACTCAGTAATTCACCATTGAACAACCAAGCACCGTCAATATGATATCAATTGTTTCTTTGCCTCAGAAGGAAAAATAAAAGTCAATTTGCAGCTAGTTTTCTCTGATATAGTAAGAGAAAGTGGATTCATGATAGCAGTTACCATTCAATACGTGATAATGAACTGTTTGAAATCTTTATATTTGTATTATACTTGACACTTTTCAAATCTCTTTCTTATGCATGATTTTTAATCTGCAAACAAACACTTGGAAGTAGGGGAAGTGAGTACTTATTATTACACTGTGATAAAGACACTAATTAGGAAAAATCAATATGGCTTTGACTGGCCCAGGTTCACATGGACAATGGTGGACGGAGGCAGCTAACATAGGCCCTTGACT
This sequence comes from Mormoops blainvillei, assembly GCA_004026545.1. Lineage (NCBI taxonomy): Eukaryota > Metazoa > Chordata > Mammalia > Chiroptera > Mormoopidae > Mormoops > Mormoops blainvillei. The sequence goes on from PVJD01010134.1 coordinate 33,459, forward strand.
CCCATTTTAATTATTTTCACTTACACCACACTGACTTAACTTGCTGCTCCTTCATTTTTGTGCATTTGCAGCTTAGAATCCATTTGTAGCTTAGAATCCATTTGTCATTAACTTTGGGATTTTCTCTTTAAATACCACCTTCTCTAAGAAACACACTAATTACAGTAGGCAAGAGTGTGTTGAGGGAAATACATGATAATTAAGAAAGACTGGTCATTCTGTCTTCTGGATTTTTTAGGTGTGGGAGATACGCCTCTTTATCGAGGCTGGTTTGGATTCTATCCTGCCTGAAGACAAAAGGATGAACAGTTTGATGTCCTGGGTGCTGTGTGAGCTGCAATGATTCTGTGATTCTTTTCTCTATTGGCTTAGAGGACATTGTCAGGAATCCAAATCTCTTATTTAAAGTGCATCAGAGAGAAATGCAGTTGGATGTAAGCAATGTGTATATGTAGAGTAACAATGTAAATATTTTATAGACTGCAGCATAACAGAATTAAACACTTTTGCTTGGACAAATAAATTCTATCTTCAGAAACGCTGCAAAGAAGTTTATGTATTGGGCACAATAAATTTGCAAATAACTGAACACATTGTGATGTTCATATAACTCTGCATTTCTCTAAAATCTTCACACCTTCTGAGCACTGTTGGGAGCAGTCTTACCTGTTGTTTTTCAGAGGAAATCTTTTTCTCTTGGCAGCCAGATAGATTATGCAAATCATCCATTTCAGTAATTAACTAATTGAAGTATATGTGTTTGTTCTTTCTTAGCTGTTAAGCCTTTCTCCTTCCTTTCCTCCCTGAGCATTGTCCAGCTACTCCCCCAACTCACAGTAAAGACCTGACCTATTTGACTATGACCAAGTTCCAAAGGTGCCCTCATCAATACTCTCCCTCTGACCAATGCCAACAGCCTTAGAGTTTATTTTCCAGCCTTCACTGTAGGCTTTAATCCATGGTGCATTCAGATATCAGATGTCAGGAGTGTCTTAGAGACCAGAAACTAGTGAAAAGTTAAGACTTACCACCCTACATCCACTCTCACCACTCCTATTTAACATAGTACTGGAAGTCCTAGCCAGAGCATTCAGGCAAAATATATATGATAGGCAGATAGGTAGATAGGTAGATAGATAAATAGATAGATAGATAGATAGATAGATAGATAGATAGATAGATATTAACACCTAAATCAGAAAGGAAGAAAGGAAATTTTCTCTATTTGCAGAAGACATAATCTTATACGGGGTGGAGCAAAAGTAGGTTTACAGTTGTGAGTATGCAAAACACAGTTTATTCTTGCATTATTATTTATTAATTGTTGTATTACTTTCCATATGAACAACTATAAACCTACCTTTGCCTCATTCTGTATACAGAATATCATAAACAATTCCACCAAAATACTTAGAACTAATAAACAAACTCAGTAAAGCTTCAGGATACAAAATCATCATACAAAAATCAATTGTGTTTCTATATACTAACAGTGAAGTACCTGAAAATGAAATTAAAAAGTCCCTTGCATAATAGCACCAAAGGCAATAAAATACTTAGGAATAAATTTAACCAAGGAGGTAGAAGATTTGTACACTGAAAATTATAAGATTAATGAAGGAAATGGAAAAAGCACAAATAAATAGAAAGATATCCCGCTTTCATGGATTAGAAGAATTAATATTGTTAAAATGTTCACACTACCCAAAGTCATCTATAGATTCAATGAATCTCTATCAGAATTTCAATGGTGTTTTTTAAAGAAATGGAAAAAAACTGCTAAAATATGTAGGAAACTATGAAAGACCCTAAAAAACTAAAACAATTTTGAGAAAGAAGAACAAACCTGGAGGCATCACATTCCTAATTTTAAACTATATTACAAAGCTACAATAATCAAAGCAGTATTGTACTGGCATAAAAATAGACACATAGGCCAATGGAACAGGATCAAGAGACCAGAAATAAACCCACACATATACAGTTCACTAATATCTGACAAGGGGGCCAAGAATAACCAATGGAGAAAAATAGTCTCTTCAATAAATGGTGCTGGCAAACTAGATAACCACATGTGAAAGAATAAAACTGAAACTCTACCTTACACCACTCACAAAAACCAATTCAAAATGGACTAAAATAAGACCTGAAACCATAAATTCTAGAAGAAAATATAGGGAAAAACCTCCTTGACATTGGCTTTGGCAATGGCTTTTGGGATGTGTCACCAAAAGCACAAGTAATGAAAGCAATAATCAACAAGTGGGATTACATCAAATTATAATAAACCTCGAGGTCATTTTGCAAAATGAAATAAGTCAAACAGAGAAAGACAAAAACTATATGATCTCACTTATATGTGAATCTAAAAAAACAAAAACAGACAAACTCATAGAAACAGGCAGTAGAGGAGTAATTACCAGGGGCTGAGAGGGTAGGGAAAAATAGTAAGATGTTGGTCGAAAGGTACAAATTTCTAGTTATAATATGTATAAGTTCTGGGTTGTAATGTACAGCATGATGACTCTAGTTAACAAAACTGTATTGTACACTCAAAAGTTTCTAAGAGAGTAAATCTTAAAAGTTCTCACCACACACACACAAAAGGTAGCTATGTGAGGAGATGGATGTGGAAACTAACCTTAGTGTGGTAACCATTTTGCAGTATATACATATATCAAATTATCACATTGTACACCTTAAACTTGCACAGTGTTATATGTTGATTATATAGCAATAAAGCTGGGAAGGGAATAGAAAAATGGAGGACTCTCATGTTTTGTATCCTCTGTTCCCTAGGCTTCCCAGTCTCTCCTTCCTATGATTCTGCCCAGTTACCCATTTCTTGCTTCCAAATGTTTAATCATTTCCGACATAACCTCCTATCTCCTCTCACTCTATCAGAAGATGTCCTTGCCTTTTACTTTACAGATTTTGCTGGAGGGAAACTCCCATCCCTTACTGATACCCAACCAGAAGCTGCACCTGGTCACATCTGTGCCTTCTCTTGTCTGAGGCTAATGTTGGCCCCTGAGCTTTGGGTCCCCCTCACCTTCTCAAGAGAAGGCACCATACATTACCATCTTCCTTCTCTTGGATTTTCAACTTTCCCCTTAAGTAAATCCTTCTGGAAGGCTTTCCCTCTATAAATCCTTTGTGTAGAAAGGCCAACCTTGAAAAGAAGATATATTTACACATATTTATGCATATGTACACATTCACGTGGGTTACACAGAGATCCATGTGTGCCTCTAGTTGATTGATTGCCTGCTAATGTACCTTCCAACACACCCGTGGGCTGGTGTCTAAAAAAAAAAACCTGTCTTATTAAATATTGAAAAGATGTAATTGATATTTATAAAACAGGTTTAAGGCACAAAAATATTCAGTAAACTCACCTTTAGGTTTAATGAATGAGGCATACCTTGAATCCCCCTGGGGCTTCTACCTGATCTTATTTTATGTACCCAGCCCCTGCTCAGAGGTGAACACTCTCATGAACTTTGAGTTTGTTTTGTTCTCTTACTTTTTAGAATAGCTTTACTGCATTTGCTTTCTATACTTACACCGTGTATTATTTAATTTTATGGGATTTTGAATGTATATAATAGAATTTCCTCACAGACTGTATATTGTTTTGTCACTTGTTTTTTTAGTCAACATTATATTCCTCAAATTCAACCATGTTTCACTGTTGGGTAGTATATCATTTCATGAGTATATGACAATGTATTTATTTATTCCACTGTTTGTACACATGTAAGTTATTTTCAATTTGTTTGTTTGCATTGCCATTTTAAACAGTACTGGTATGTCCTAGTGTACAATGTACAAGAGTTATTTTAAGGTCTATACCTAGGTATATATCAGCTACACATATCTTTCATTTTATAATATAACACCAAATTATTTCCCCAAAGTTATTGCAAAGTTATTGTATAAGAATGTTGTCCCACACATCCATACTCACTACTGCTTGGTATTGTCCAAACTTTAAAGTTTGCAATTCTGATGGGCATGGAATTATATACAGTTTATTCTTGTATTATTATTTATTAACTATTTTATTATTTTCCATATGGACAACTGTAAACCTACTTTTGCCCCACCCTGCATTATTGTATTTATTTTTATTTAACTTTTTACCATCTTAATCATTTTTTAAGGGTCCAGTTCAGTGGCACTGAGTACATTTACACTGTTGTACAACCATCACCACCATCCTGCTTCAGAGCTCTTCATCTTGCAAAACTGAAACTGTACCCATTAAACAATTGCTCCCCATCTCTTATCCCCCTGCACCCCCTGGAAACCACTCTGCTTTCTGTCTCTATTCATTTGACTATTCTAGGTACCTCACATAAATGGAATCCTACAATATTTGCCTTTTTGTGACTGGTTTTTTTCCCTTAGCAAAATGTCTTCAAGTTTCATCCATGTTATCGCATCTGTCAGAATTTCCTTCTTTTTAAAGGCTGAATAACATTCCATTGTATGTTTATACCACATTTTGTTTATCTGTTGATGGGTACTTAGATTGCTTCCATCTTCTTGGCTATTGTGGATAATGCTGCTATAAACATGGGCCTATAAATATGTCCTTGAGATCCTGCTTTCAATTCTTTTCAGGATATACCCAGAAGTGAAATTTCTGGGTCATGCGGTAGTCCTGTGTTTAATTTTTTATCAAACTGCATCCTATTTTCCATTGAGCCTGCACAATTTTACATTTCTACCAACAGTGCACAAGGGTTCTAATTCCTCCACATTCTCTCCGTTTGTTATTTTCTGTTTTGATTTGCATTTGTCTTGTTTTGTTTTTATATTCCCATCCTGATAGATGTAAGAGGGGACTACTTATTTTATTTTAATTTTTATTTCTCTGGTTATTAATGATGTTTGAAAATCTTTTCATATTGACTATTCTTTAAGTGAATACCTGCAAGTTTTTGCTCACTTTTATTTTCAGTTGTCTCATGCATACTGATTTGTAAGAGTTCTTTTTGTATGCTGGCTACTAATCCAGTTTAATTGTTGGAGTTTTAAGGTCTATACCTAGGTATATACCTAGGTATATATTTCTTTTTCTGTTTGTGGCTTAATTTCGCCTTCTTCATCCTGAGTCTTTATTAATAGAAATTCTTAATTTTAAAATACATAATTTAATAAAGTTATGAAAAATTTGTAGTTCTTAATTGTTTAAGAAAAACTTCTCTACCCAAGGCAAAATAAAAATATCTTAAGATGTCTTAAAAGTTTTATGGTCTTAACTTTCACATTTAAGTCCTTGCCATCTCTGTAATAAATTTTATTTATAGTATGAAATAGAGATCCAGTCTCATTTTTTATGCATAGCATATCGTATTGTTCAAGTAATCCTTATTTAAAAGACCTTATTTTTCCCATTGAGCTACTGTGAAACTATTATCCACCAAATCTAAATATACCTATGGGTTTATTTTTTCTATACTTTAGCCAATGCTACACTAGAATTGTTTAATTACTACAGCTTCATATCCATTCCAACATCTTTTTATTTATCAGTAGTGTCCTGACTTTTTTTGACCTTTTGCTGGATTGTGTACATTATGTCAAATTCCATAAAAAAAACAAACAAACCCAAAACTCACAAATAATGTGAGACTTCCATTTGCTTTGGGGAAACTGGGCATTTTAACATATCTCACCCATACACAATTAAATACCTTCACTTAGTTAGGTCTTTAATATCTTTAATAAAAGTTGTATAATTTTTCTTCATAAAAATCTTCAGTAACTTTATTAGATTTATTTGTAGCCATCTTTTCTTTTTATGCTATTGCAAATGATAGTTTTTATATTTTACATATATTTTATTGATTATGATATTAAGTTGTCCCATTTATTCCCCCTTTCCCCCCTCCACCCATTACCCCTCATTCCCTCTGGCAATCTCCTCCCCCTTAGTTCATGTCCATGTGAGTTCTTTGTCTACTCCATTTCCTATACTGTTCTTAACAGCTCCCTGTCTATTCTGTACCTATTAATTTGTGCTTCTTAATCACTACACCTTTTTCCCTATTCTCCCACTTCCCTCTCCCAACTAATAACCCTCCAAACGATCCCCTTATCTATAATGCTGTTGCTGTTCTGTTTGTTTGCTTAGTTTGCTTTTTAGATTGAATTGTTGATAGTTGTCAATTTATTGCCATTTTAATGTTCATAGTTTTGATCTTCTATTTCTTAAATAAGTCCCTTTAACAGTTCATATAATAAGGACTTGGTGATGATGAACCTCTTTAACTTTACCTTGTTTGAGAGGTAAAATTATCCACCTACTTTATCTACCTTTCCATTCTAAATGATAGTTTTGCTAGATAGAGTAATCTTGGATATAGTTCCTTACTTTCCATGACTTCGAATACTTCTTGCCAGTCCCCTCTAGCCTGTAAAGTTTCTTTTGAGAAATCAGCTGATAGTCTTATGGAAACTCCTTTGTAGGCAACTATCTGCTTTTCTCTTCTGCTTTTAAGATTCTCTCTTTATCTTCAATTTTGGCATTTTAATTATGATGTGCCTTGGGGTGGCCTTCTTTGGATACAACTTGTTTGGGGTTCTCTGTGCTTCCTGGACTTGTATGTCTATTTCCTTTACCAAATCAGGGAAGTTTTCTGTCATTATTTTTTTCAAATAAGTTTTCAATTTCTTGCTCTTCCTTTTCTCCTTCCAGCACCCCTATGATTCAGATGTTGGTATGTTTGGAGTCGTCCCAGAGGCTCCTTAGCTTACCCTTACATTTTTTTTAATTCTTTTTTCTTCTTGCTGTCCTGATTGAATATTTTTTTCTTCCTTATGTTCCAAATCATTGATATGATTCTCAGCTTCATCCACTCCACTCTTGGTTCCGTATACATTTTTCTTTATTTCACTTAGTGTAACCTTCATTTCTGTCCAGGTCTTTTCTATGCTGTTGAAGTGCCCAATGAATTCCTTAAGTATCCTAATAACCAGTGTTTTGAACTCTGCATCTGATAGATTGCTTATCTCCATTTGGTTTAGTTCTTTTTCTGGCATTTTGCTCTGTTCTTTCATTCAGGCCATATTTCTTTATCTCCTCACTTTGGCAGCCTCTCTCTGTTTGTTTCTATGTGTTTGGTAGAGCTTTGACTCCTTGTCTTAGTAGTGTGGCCTATTGTGGAAAAGTGCACTGGTAAGTTGGGTGGAATGGAGTCTTAGGAAATTGCCAGGGTGGGGAAACCCATGTGAGCCATGTTGATGGAGTCTCTGATATGGGATGTGGTGTCACCACTCTGTAGCTTTGTGTGGGAGGGTTTGGAGAAGGAACGATGCCATTGCCTGGCCTCTGGGGTTTTGTCAGGGAGGGAGATATCCTCCAGCATTCGCCCTGATGCTGGACACTTCAGTTTCTCCCCATATGCCACTGGTGCCCTTCCAGCTACTGCCCTGGGGATGAAGCCCAGAGGGAGTGACTCTGTAAGTCCTAAATCTGTCGAGGACCCTTTAAAAGGAGACTCCTGAGAATCCTGTGGTTTCTTCCTCTGCCCCAACCCCCGTGGGTTTTCACAGCCAGAAGTTAACGGGATTAATTTCCTGGCACTGGAACCCTGGGCTGGGTGGTCTGCTGTGGGGCTGGGATCCCTCACTGCCGAGGCATTCCTCCTGATTTTTATCCACCACATGTGGGTGTGAGACTGTGCATTCTGCATCTTTGCATCTCCCCCACCTCTCCATGCATATCTGTGTCTCCACCCTTCCTACTCATCTGAATGGATGTGACTTCTTTAATTCCTTGGTTGCTGGGCTTTCCTACAGCTTGATTTTTCTGACAATTCTGGGTAATATTTGTTTTGTAGTCTAGTTGTAATTTTTCTGTGATTGTGCAAGGTGGCAAGCCATGTTTACCCATGCCTTCACCTTGAGCAGAAGTCACAAGCGATACAGTTTTTATATGTACAACTTCTAACTATTGCTAGAATAGAGAAATGCAATTAATTTTTTAGATTTATTTGTAATCAGCAAGTTTGTTAAACTTTCATTTGAGTTTTTAGGTTGGAAATATAGCATTTGCAAATGATAACAGCTTTGTTCCTTCCTTTGAAATTCTTATGTATCTTATTTCTTTCTCTTGCCATTTTGTGCAAAGTTGTCAGTATAATATTAGCTAGAAGTGGTGATTGGGATTGATTTTGATATTACTCTACAATGATAATATTTGATATATATATGTAAACATTATACCTTATCAGGTTAAAGAATATTCTAATAAGAGTTTCTTAGTAGTTTCTACAATAAACGGATGTTGAATTTTATTGATCATGTTTTTTTGCATCTTTTGAGATAATTGTAATGTTTTCCTTTTGGAATCTATTAATTTGGTGAATCTAATTTTCTTTATTAGGCTACCCTTGCCTTCTTCAAATAAACCCATGTTTGCTGGTTTTGTTGTGCTATTATTTTATTCAGAATTTTAAAATTTATATTCATGAATATAATGGTTTGTAATTTCTCTTTTTCATACTGTCCTTTATAGGGTCAGGTATCGAGGTTATTTTAGCTTCATAAAAAGAGTTAGGGAGTCTTTAGTCTTTTGTGTGTGTGGGTATTATAAACAATTTTGTGGGACTGGAATTTTTCATTAAATTTTGGTAACATAATATCATGTAAGCCTGATGGTTGTTTTTTGTTTTGTTTTGTTTTTTGGCAAAGATGTTTAATTGTTAATGTGGCAATCATTATAGGGTAATATGATTAGCCAAGGTGTCTATTTCTCCTTAAATTAATTTTGGAATATTTATATATTTCTTAAAAATCTAGATTTTTCAAGTTTGTTGTATTGAACTTAATGGTATCTTCTTATTTTCAATCCTGTAGCATTTCTGATTGTACCCTTTTTTGATTCCAAATATCGTTTATTATAGTCTTTCTCCTCTTTTTGATCATTGTCCATATGATTTGTTAATTTGTTAGCTTTTTTCACTTTCATATCTTTTACTTATTTATTTTTTATTGTTGTTCAATTACAGTTCTCCCCATTTTTCCCCCATTACTCTCCCCTACCCTAATATACTCTGCCTTATATAGCCTTTCTATTTCATTAATTTCTGCTTCTCATTCCTTCTTGTACCTCAAACTTTCCAACAGAGTTCTTTTTCTTCCTACTGAAGTACATCTTTTAGTTCAAGTCTTCTGAAATTGAACTGTGTTTTTGTTTGAAGATACATGTCTTTACCCCTTACTCTTGGATATATCCTAAGTTAGCAATCATTTTCTTTTGGCCTTTAATTGTATTATTTTGGGGGCTTGCTGGGAAGTCCATTGTTGGTCTTATTGTTGCTCCTTTAAAGTTAATATGTCTTTATTTTCTTTTGATGCATTTAAGATTTTCCCTTTGTCTTTAGTTCTTCGCAGTTTCCCTCTAAGGAGTCCAGGTATAAAATTATTTTTGTGTATTCATCTTCTGTAAGTTACTAGGCATTTTGAATCTGTGAACTAATATCCTTCATCAGCCTTTTTCTCTTCAAATATTATCAATGCTTCATTTGTTTTCTGCTGCTTTTAGAACTATAATCCCTAAATTTCTTACCTCTCTTTCATTTTTTCCAACTTTGTCTTACTGTGTAACATTTTAAATAATTTATTTTAATCCATCTTCTAGTTTATATTTTTTTCCTTCATCTGAGTCTTATCCACTGTAAATCCCATCTATTTAGTTTTATTTATGATTTTTATGTTTTTCAATTCTTGAATTTTATCAGTTCTCTCTAATCTGCTAGGTTACTTTTTATGATTTTAAGCACTTATGAATAATTACAAGCTTTTATATTTTTAAGCCAAAATAAGACATAGTTCTTTTATAATCTGTACCTAATAATTTCAATTATTTCAATATCTAAAATATTTATGGGCTTGTTCCTGCTGTTTGTCATTTCTGCTGGTTCTCATTTACGTTAACTTGTTTGTTTTTTTTGTTCTTAATTGTGTTTAACAGTGTATTCTTCACTACCCTTACAAAAGGTGTTTGTGGGGGATTCTTTGAGGCCTAACATAAAGGGAATCTTCATCCAGAAATATTTTTGTTTGGGTTTTTTTTTGTTTGTTTGTTTGTTTTTTACAGGATCTGGGGAGCATTAGCACTCCAGGTTCACTTAATCCAAGTGAACCTAAACCTTAAACCAAGTTCACTGCTTGGTATTTTCTAGACCCCCTAGACAGTACAAATCCCAGCTGAAATTCCCTGGAAAGGTCATCTTGTATCCACAATCTCCCAGGAGCAGTTGTTTCTCCTGCCTTTGATCCTATTTTCCCTTCAGCACCTGTGCAGATTTCCCTGGGGGTTGGGCGTAAACTAGGCTTACTTCTTGTTCTTCTTACCCTGATGTTGTGTCTCTTAGGATTCTAGCTTAATAGGGGAAAGGGTTTCTTATTAAACTTCCCACCTGGAGTGAGACTAAGTTCTTGACCTCTTTTACCTTTACCCCTATGTCTGCCAAAACGGAAACCCAGGTTTGCTAGGATCAAGAATGCTCTCAAAGCAACTTTGGAGCTCTGCTTATCTCTGTTTCTCACTTGGCCTGAGATTTTTCCTGGTGTTGATTACTATCTTGTCAGCAATTTTCACTTTTAAGGACACTTGTTTTATATTGTAGACAAGTTTTTCATTGCATTTAATGGAAGGGTTGGTTCAAATAACTTCACATGTCAAAGAAATTGGAATTAATTATGTTTTTCTCACTACTGCCTAAAGAACAGAATAATGAATTCTTGAATGTTGCTTCAGAAAGGTTATTGTTCCAGAAAATAAGTTCTGTAGGAAAGACATCTCTCAAAGGAGGAAGGCCCTGAATAGGAAATAGATTAAAAAGTCTATGATTTTGAATGTAGCCTTATATCTGTGTAGGTAATAGGTGTCAATGGAAGAGGAGGAAGGAAGGAAGGAAGGAAGGAAGGAAGGAAGGAAGGAAGGAAGGAAAATGGGCTCAACTAAATATATCCATCTCCCACTTAAAAGTCTGTTAGAGCCCTGGCTGGTGTGGTTCAGTGGACTGAGTACCAGCCTGCAAACAAAGGGTCACCAGTTTGATTCCCAGTCAGGGCACATGCCTAGGTTGTGGGCCAGGTCCCTGGGTGGGGGGCGCTCAAGAGGCAACCACAGGTTGATGTTTCTCTCCCTCTCATTCTTCCTCTCTTCCCCTCTCTAAAAATAATAAATAAAATCTTTTAAAAAAATAGTCTGTTAGAGATTGTAGACTAGAACCAAAGTTGCCAATGGTCTTAAGCCATTATTTAGTGTTGAAGTGAATCACTGCATCACAATAAATGAACCATATCATGTCACAATTCTCTCCTGGTATTCTGACTAAGTGTTTGTAAACTGTTTATGTAAAGCTTATTAAATGGGCTCGCAAATCTAGAATATTAAGTTAAATTACAACATAGAATGAAGGCAAGTTGGATGGAAAAATTGCCTGGAAGTGAGTATTGTTAAAAACAGGAAACATAAGCAACAGGTAAAATTTCCTCCACAGACAATATTTTTGCTTTTCAACAATCCCAATTCTCTATAAATAGATGATAAAAATCAGTGTTATTTTGCAGGAAGAATGGGAATGGGCAAGATTCCCCTGGGTTTTCACTCCAACCAGTGATTTAGTAATCAAACTCTTTGGAAATTAAAGGCTGATCCTCAATTTGGATTAAAAGGAAATCTTCCTAAGAGGTTGTGAGATTGTTTTTGTAACTATGGATAATGGAGGAAACCCCTGCCATTTGCCATCAGCTCAAATTGCATTGTCACTAGGACTGCTGCACCAAAAAACCATTCTGAAGCGTCTTAAAATAAATGACTTTGAACAAGAAGCCAAAATCAGCCTACATCCTGAGATTCTCTGAGCTCCTAGGTCTCTGAATTTACTTTATTACAATAACACAGTGTCTCTTTTGCATGTTTTTGCTGGCATTTTCTTTTAGCCACATCTTCATCCTTCACTGTTTGGATCTGCAGTTATTGTTGGAAAGGGTTTTGGTTTTGATCAATGAGTTCTCTCTGGGAAAAAAAAAAGCTGTCTTTAGACACCTGGGACATACTTTTTCTCTGGAAACCAGAAGACTTTACTACCAGTATGCTAGAATTTCAGTGTCATAAACAGCCTTCAAAAATCTTTGGTCCTGAGAGGCTTTGCATGAACCAGTAAACTCTGCATTCACTCCATTCATCCAAGACAGTGAGGCTTTCTTTCAGGTTCATAACAGCTACTAAATAGGTGTCCCTGGCTCCCATCTCTCTCTTATCTAATCTTTTTAGCATTCCACAGTCAGATTAATGTTCCTGAAGAACTTCTGAGTGAGTCTTCTTCTTAATTAAGACTATCTGTTGGTTATCCCTAATTTTTTGAGGTTTCATCCATCCAATCTTATTCCTCACTTCGGCTGCTTGGCCCCCTATCTGCCACTTTCCTCAAGTTGGTTTCCCCACTCTCTCACTCCCACACCATATTCATCTTCACTTCCTACATTTTCTCCTATATTTAGAAAGGGATAGATGCTGCTTCAAGGCTTCCTTGATCCCTTCTCCTTTTCCATCTCTCCACCTCTCCTCTCTACATCCCACACTGACCCATGTGGCTCCTTTCGTCAGAACCAGAGTTGTCCTCTGTGATTCTTAGTTATCACCCAGATCGGTATCTTAAAACATCAGTCTGCAGAAGAATGGAGTAAATATTTACCATCTCCTGCCTTCTTTCTCCCATTCTAATCTCAGATATAATAATAATAATAACCATAAGTGTTTGAATTGTTTTTTAAAATTCTTGCCATGTCTTATTTTACTGATGAAGACAGTAAGACTCAGGGATGTTAACTTCTCAGTGACTCAACCGCATAACCTAGATTCAAATCCAGAAATGCCTGACTCCAGAGCAATTACAGTTTACAACTTTTGATGATAGGAGAATTTTACTCCCCTCCACCTCGTTTCTTTCCTTCTTTCCAAGAGACCCTAGTAGATAATTTAGTTGTGTAAGATGCAATGTGATATAGAAGAAAGACACAGGCTTTGAAATCACACAGACCTGAGCTGGAATTATGTCTTCAAGAGTTGCTAGTGGACTGGTTTTAGGGCAGATGACTTAACCTCTCTGTCCTTGATTTTATCATCTCCTAAAATGAGGTCACAATTGCCCTAGAAACCTACACAGGGCCTAGCATATCATACACATTCAGTAAGTATATGCTCATTCATTTTCCCCCTCTTTCTTTCCCTTACTGTTTTCTCTTCTTTCTCTCATTCATTCTTATTCACTAATTTCTTTGATTCTATCTGAGATTGATCAAACTATCCAGTGCTATTCAAGGACAAATGGGGGATTTTGAATGCCTAATATTTATTGGTATAATAAAATGATTGTGAATTTTTAGATATAATTGTACCATAGATGTTTTTTAAAGCTCTTTTTCTTTCTTAAAAAAGAAACACACAGATATCTGGCCAAGATGGAGGTGTAGTAGATACATTTTGCCTCTTCGCACAACCAAAAGAAGGATAACAACTGATCTAAAAACAAGAAAACATCAGAGCTTCCAGAAAATCAAACTGTATGGAAGTCTGACAACCAAGGAGCTAAAGAAGAAACATTCATCCAGGCTTGTAGGAGGAGCAGAGACAGGCGGCTGGGGCAGATAGAAGGTGTGATGAGGTGGCAGCTGGTGGACCTGGTGGTCCCATATTCATATGTGGATAAAAACTGGGAGGAGCAACTGGGGGACGAGCAATCCCAGCCCAGGACAGGCCACACAACCCAGAGTTCCAGCACCAGGAAAATAAAGCCTCATAACATCTGGCTGTAAAAATCTGTGGGGGTGGTAGCAGTGGGAGAAACTGCCAGTTTCTCAGGACAGTCTGTTGGAGGGGGCCCCAGGGTCCTAGAACATACACAAGCCCAACCACACAGGAATCAGCACCAGGGCAGCTCCTGGAAGGACATCATTCACTTGCAAGAAGAGGGGGAAGTGACTGAAAGCAGGACAAGAGCAATCAAGAAGTGTTATTCCCTCTCTGACCCCTCCCCCATGTACAGTGCCACAACACAGTGAAGCTGGTTGTCTTGCCCTGGTGAATACCTAAGGCTACACCCCGTACAATATAACAGGTGGGCTTACAAATTGAGGAGACAAAGAGATATGGCCCAAGTAAAAGAAGAGATCAAAACTCCAGAAAAAGAACTAAGTGATGAGGAGATAGACAACCTATCAGGTGCAGAGTTCAAAACACTGGTAATCAGGGTGCTCACAGAAATGATTGAGTATGGTCACAAAATAGAAGAAGACGTGAAGGTTATACAAAATGAAGTAAAGAAAAATATACAGGGGACTAACAGTGAAGGGAAGGAAACTGGGATTCAAATCAATGATTTGGAACAAAAGGAAGAAATAAAACATTCAACTGGGACAGTAAAAAGGAAACAATTAAAAAAAAATGAGGATAGGCTTAGAAACCTCTGGGGAAACTTTAAACATACTGACATCTGCATCATAGGGTGCCAGAGGAGAAGGGGGAAAGCAAGAAATTGAAAACTTATTTGAAAAATAATGAAAGAAAACTTCCCCAATTTGGTGAAGGAAATAGACATACAAGCCCAGGAAGCTCAGAGAATCCCAAAGAAGTTTGACCCAAAGAGGTCCAAACCAAGACACATCATTATTAAAATGCCAAAGGTTAAAGATAAAGAGAGAATCTTAAAAGTAGCAAGAGAAAAGGAGATAGTTACTTACAAAGGAGTTCCCATAAGACTATAAGCTGATTTCTCAAAAGGAAACCTGGAGACAAGAAGGGACTGGCAAGACGTATTCAAAGTCATGAAAAGCAAGGGCCTACATCCAAGATTATCTGTCCAGCAAAGATAACATTTAGAATAGAAGGACAGAAAAAATGTTTCCCAGACAAGGTAAAGTTAAAGGAATCCATTATCATTAAGCCCTCATTATATTAAATGTTAAAGCGACTTACTGAAGAAAAAGAAGATCAAAACTATGAACAGTAAAATGACAACAAATTCATAACTATCAGCAACTAAACCTTAAAAAAATAAAACCAAGCAAACAATGAGAAAAGGAACAGAACTATAGAAACGAAGATCACATGGAGGGGTATCAGCCAGAAGGGAGAAGGGTGTGAATAGAGGGAAAAGATACAGGGAATAAGAAGCACAATTTGTAAATACGAAATAGACTGGGGGCTGTTAAGAATCGTATAGGAAATGGAGAAGCCAAAGGACTTATTTGTATGACCCATGGATATGAACGAGTGATGGGATTGCTGGCGGAAAGGGGGTTACTGGGTGGAGGGGAGGCGAAGGGGAGAAAAAAATGGGACAACTGTAATAGCATAATCAATAAAATATACTTAAAAAGGTACATACTGAAGTATTTATTAATGCAGTGATAATGATGTCTAGAATTTTCTTTGAAAAACCCCAGTGACATTGGAGGCCAAGGGACAAGAGTGAGTAGAGGTATGGATGAAACGATGAAGGTAAGTCGAGTTGATAATTTTGAAGCTAAGCAATGGGTGCATAGGGATTTATTATACTACCAGTTTCTACTTTCGCATATGTTTGAAAATTTCCAAAATAAAACATTTGCTAAAATGCAGACGATTCAGGCCTCAGTAGCTTCCTCGTCTTCAACAATGTCCCCAATTCTCCCAAATAATATTCTGGGCAGCTTTTCTCCTTGCTTTCCCCAGATCTTCCTGCATTATTCCAGACTCCATGCTAGCGGAGCACCAGTACACCACCTCAACCCCCGCAGTTGGCATTTGGACAAAAATCCCTTCCTGACCCCAGATGGCATCACAGCTTCCTCAGTCTGATCCTGTCAGCATATTTTTTCCAGGCACCTGATTCCTGGATGTGGCAGCAATAAAACCAACTGAGATGGTTTGGCTGGCCCCTCTGGAGCAGGTATTTCCCATTCTGACGCTGTCAGCCATCCACACACACTGCTTCCAAGAGCTCTGAAATAACAGCAGAGTAAGAATTTCACAGACTGCAGTGTATGCTTTTAGACTCCTGGCCAGAGTGTTCCTGAGGGATGTAGAGCCACTAGGGCAGCTAATATACTAATATCACTGATGATTAATTAGAAATCTAGTGCAAACAAGCAGGTTCATGGGTTGCATTTTATTAGGAATTGGCGTGATTTAGGGGATAAAAAGCAAAGAGCAAGAACACAGGAGTTTATTTTCTCTGCTATTCGTCATGCCATGGACTCTTCAGGTTAGATGTATATCAGACTCCAGTTGGATTGAGGTTCAAAAAAAATAAAGAGCTGAGTTATCACAGTGTTGGTGATTTCATAAGAAACACAAACAAAATTGATAAGGTCAGTCAGACCAGATGTGAGTGGAGAGCAGGACCGGTGATCTCAGTGGGTGGTTCCAGGTAGCTTCATGAATGGGCCTTTGAGGGTTTGCGGGTGTTTTCTGTGGTGTCATATATTTACTGGATGTGTTGGCCACCTAGTCCCTCCCACTTGGCTGTGGTTTACTCCTCAGATCAGAAGACAAAAATCCCAATTTCCTTCATTCTATAATAATGCTTTCAAGATGCAAGACTTGAAGAATAGACTTTCCAATGATTTTTCCCGAAACAAGGATTCACCCTTGCTTCCACCATCATGCATCACTTTACACTTCCCAAGTACTTCCAATCTGTTCTCTCACTTGAGCCTCGCATCCCATGAAGTAAGGCAGGTACCATTATTCCTATGTGACAATGACAACTTGGGATTCTTGGGCTCAGGAACATGGTGATGATGTGACTTGTCCAAGGTCACACAGCCTGGGTGGTGCAGCTAGAACAAGGTCCTAAGTTTCTCACCATCTATTCCGTGCTCTTCCCCCTACACTAAAATGAACACAGTGTTGTTATGCTGAGAACCATCAGGATTTTCAAGGAAATGGACTGTGGGGTGGGTGTTGGGGGCGGGAAATGGCTCAGAAGCAGGTCAAGGAGGCTTGTCTTAGGCTCCCCCACTGCGTTCTTACCTGATAAAATCCAGGTGGCATTTACCACTGATAATTACATTACAGTGAAGAGGAGAACAATAGTGATAATGGCCCTAGATGACTCTGTACCCTGTGCAGTGCTGAATGCAGCACACGCCTCCATCTGTGCCAAGGAGTGGCACCCCTTCAATGCAACAAAGATGGAATAACAACTTGGTAGTCTCTGGCACTGGGCTAGCAATTAGTGTGCTTTCTCATTAATCTAGATGCAATTTTCCAGCTGCAAACTTCCCTCCCTCCCTTCTTTTCTTCTTTGAATGTGTAGTGATTAATTACTCTGTGCAGGCACTGGGCTGGGCCCTGAGGATATAGTAGTGAACACTGCTCTCCATCTGTGCACCACAATATACTCATTTCCAACTTGGTCACCATTTTCTGCCAGGAATGCCACTTCCTTCCTCCCTGCTAATCCATTCCACCATTCTTTCACAACTCTTGTAAAAAGCAGCTTTCTCAGGTAAGTTTTTGCTTGCCTGTCCGCTCCCTTCCCCAGCAGAGCTCGAGCACTTTCACTAGAGGTGGCACAATTTTTATTTTGATGCTGAGTAACAGGACTCAGACAAGGAGTTTCTCTGTGTTGTCTTCTTGACTCTAGTACTATCCATCTGTGTAACTTCAGGCAAGCAATTTAAATGTTCTGAGTGTCAATTTGACCCATTGTAAAATGGGCATGATAAAAACGGCCTGAATTACATAGAATATTGTGGATGTTAAAGCCAATGGAAAAGTACAGAGGCTAGTTCACAGTCATTGGTTTGATATTTATGATATTTCTATGAAATGTAAATCACTAATCCAGGTACTAGGTAGTATAGAAAACCGTGCTGTCAAAGACTTATAACGTAGTTTGGGAGAAAACACTGATACAAGGTCATGAAAGAGGCTATAGAAGTTGAGAAAGGGAAGGAGTAAGTTCTGATTGGGGAGCTCAGAGATGGTGTCATAAAATCAATGGCATCTGAGCTGAGCAATGTGAGACCAGTGAGACTGAGATGTGTGAAATGGGGGAGGGGAGGTGAAAAGACAAGTCTACAGAAGGGACATCAAAGCAAATAGCTGGGCTTGGGAAGGGGGTGTGTCATGAAAGACCCTGAGTAACATGTGGTTTAGTTTGGCTGAAATGTAAGGGCTTCAGGAGAGTCATCTAAGTCCAGAAATGTGGATTTACAACAGATTGCCAGACGCTGGGTTTCAGAGTTCCTACTTTATTTGCGGAGCCGTGTGGAACCAATGATGTCATTTGAGTGTGGAAGTTCTCAAATCCAAGGAGGTGCTTTTGGAAGATCCCTTTAGCAGCAAAACAGAAGATGACCTGGAAACAATGATGCTAAACAGGTGCTGGTTACAAAGTGTAGTAAGTCATTTGCTCCCATTAGGCTGCACTAAAAATCTCTCTCTTCTTGTAATTGGGTCTCCTTCCTCTGTATCTTCTCACAAGCCCCATGTGCTCACCTTGGCACATGGGCGGGAGCTGTTTATCCTAACCTAATGGCTGAGTTCTAGTTCTGTGTCTACCCACTGAAGCCCAGGCAGTTGCTCTGCAAGGTGTTGGCAAAGGGCTGTGGAGAGGAGACCCAGCACCTATAAGCTGAAGATTGGTGTGCACCTTGCCTCCTCCCACTGTGTCAGTTCAAGTTCAACTCACAGACACTTGCAGCTTCACAGTCACTTACAAACACAAATGGTAGACACAGCTGCAGGAGATAACATCTGGCAGGGCTCTAAGCTGATGTTCCAACCACTGGGATATGGAGCCTGAGACCCTAACTGGCACCTGAGTGTTAGAATGCCTTCCTTGCCCTGCATAAATGGGAACTGCTGGACTCTGTAAGATGGGAATAATAAAAACTGCCTGGTTTACTGATAAAATCACATGAGCTCATGAATGTTAGAGCATTCCACTGGCAGGGAGCAAAGAGCTTAGCTACCAACCTCAGAGAGTAAGGACAGACACAGAGCAACAGTGTTTTGTTTGCTTGTTTGTTTGTTGTCCTGGGCAAAGGGCATAGTGCCTGTGAACTTTAAAGCCCACTCATCCATTGATGGTAACATTAAACTGTCCCCCAACTATGTTCAGTGCATCACAATAGCCTGGGTTTCCTCATTCTCTGATCATATTTCTGATTGGAAAGGAGAGGGGAGGGAGCACAGGAAACCAAGAAGTAGAGAGAGAAACTAGTGAAGTGCACATAGGATATGAATGATTATAAAATAATAAAAAATAGCTATCATTTATTGAGCCCCTACTATGTGTCAAGTACTCTGTTGGATACTTAACAAATACATTCCACATATATTTCTATTCCCATTTTAAAGACAGACCAACTGTATTAAAGGGAGAAATCATAGTATAAATATTACATAATTGGAGCAGTAACACATCTATAATATTTACATTTATGAAATTCTTTTATATGCAATGAAGAACTGCCCAGGAGGAAAAAAGGAAAAATCAACAAATGAGATCAGAGGGAAGCTACTTTATGGAGGTGTAAACTCAACGTCAGAAGAGTTAAGTAATCTGTGTAAAGCTTATGATTCATAAGTAATAGAGTCAGGTAAACTTAATACTGAATTCTATTAAAGAAGGGTTATGTTGGGTTAGGGATGGGAGAGACACACGCTTTACCTCCAAGTGAGTTCCTGAGTATCATGATTTTAAAAGTCAACCTAGGGTCTATGCCAAACCTGCTGTTGGAATTAGAAGAATGGGGAAGAGTGGATAAGCATGAGATTTTGATCACGTGTGAAGATAAAAAGGTAAAGTCTGTGACTGAATACAAGTAAGAAGACTTGACCTGTAGTAATCTACATGGACTACTGATAACTGCAGTGTTACTGATAAGACCAGTTAACAATAAAAAAATTAAAATGCTACAAGGACACTAAAGATGGTAATCAAAAACAGAGATGTGATTGTCAAAAGCTTAAGAAGGATTCTTGAGGAAATTAATAAAACTTTTTATTACTTTTGTAAAACTATGTAGTTTATGATTCTAAGGAAGTCAAATATGAAGTGAAGGATGCCATTCTCTTCGATCATCAACTTTAGTGAAAAACTATCCATAAATACCACAAACACACACAAAATCTGAATACTTGATATACTCTTAAGTTATTCTCAGAGAAGGTGCAGAGTAGTGGTTATTACTTGAATCTTACTTAATATATGATCAAATAAACATTCTTCAAAATTTTTAGTTTCAACTTTCAAGATAAAGTCCACTCCCACTGTACCCTTATTATTTTCCATGATGCCCATTGGCAGTGGGTTTCCTTTGAGTGCTTTTCCCTGCTAAGAAAAATACTCCTGTGCAGGATAGTGGTAGAATTTCACATCAGTAGAGAAAGGATGGACTACCCCCAAAATGGTGTTATTTCACATCATACACAAAATGGTTAGAGAGTTAAGTATTTTTTTAAAACCCAACTATAAAGTTTTAGAGAAACTTTGAGTGGACATTTTTATAATCCTGAAGTTGGAAGGCCTTTCTAAGCAAGACACAAAACCAAGGAGTCATAAGATTAATTTACAATGAAGGAAATCAAATGATTAATAACCATATAAATAGATACCCAATCTCACCAGTAATCAGGAAAATCCAAATTAAAATATTAAAATGGGGTTTTCCTCCATCTGAGTAGCAAAAATTTGAAAAGGTTGAGAATATTTAATTTGGTGAGGGTATAGGGAGTTAGATATTTCTGCATAAGGTTGGAGGATGTTAAATTGGAAATGTTTTTTATTTTTCAGAGTAACATGGCAGTAGCTGTTAAAATCTAATGTTCCTAAGAAGTAATTTTAGTTTGGTTATTATTCAAAAGAAATCACCAAACCTTTGCAACATATACTTAGTGGCTCACCAATAACATGTGACACCATAGAAATAATGGCCTCAAACCTAACAGAAGGTCTTTAGCCACACATGGTAGAACATCCATACTATTACCACCACGTAGCTGTGGAAAAGCAGGAGATGGCTCCACAGGTACTGACTTGGAAAAATTCTTAAGACACACTAAGTTAAAAAGTGAGATGGAGTATGACCGTGTTTATGTTTTTTTATTGAAAGGACATATTTGATGGAAATACATATAATGAACGTTTACATAGTAAAAGTCAGGGGACTACACACCAAATTTGTCACAGGAGTTGTCTCTGGGTAGAAAGAGGGGAGAGAAAGGCGAGACTTTCACTTTTTACTTTATGTTTTTTACTCTAGATACTTTTAGCTTGAGTTCCCTAGAAAACAGAGCTTGAGGCAACGTTTACAATTTACATGCTAATGTTTAATGGTAGAGTGCTAACCTAGGACAGCAAAAGCAAAGGAAAGAGGGAGGGAGAAGGATGCAAAGAAAACACCTACATTACCAGGTAGGCCAAAACCGCACACACAGACAAACAGACACACAAACACATATACACAGAGACACACACAGGCAGAGACACAGCGAGAGACACACAGACACCCAGAAACACAAGCACACAGAGACACACACAGAGGCGCACATACTCCCAGGTTGGGTTAGCTAGCCTGTCCGGGTAGGTGCTCGGGAAGCAGACCCCTGTTTGCTTGGTTGGCTAGATCTGAGGGCCGGAGCTGCCGTGGCTGTTGCTTTGGCAAGGGCAGCGCAATCTGTGGAAAGGACGCGGTCCAACCAATGTGTCAGAAGATGAAGTGACTGCAATGGTGACCAGGACATAATGGCTGCAGGAGAGCTGGCAGCCATCACCGTGGTTCCTCTGGCAGGGAAGCAGGACCAGTGGCCAGGACCCAGGGGACACACGAAGCCCATTACAAGCAGTACTGATAGAGAGCTTGTGAATTTTCACTTTTTTACAAGAGAATGTGTTCAAGTATAACATATATAGTTTTAAAAAATTTAAGATGTTGATGCAGGACTAAAATAATGATGAGATAGTTATTTTTATCTTTTAATTTTAAAATATTTTGAAAATAATAGTCACAACTCTTGAGGGAAGTATGATAAAATAAGCATTCTCATACACAGAGGAGAACTAAATGTTTGTGGAAATAATTAATTCAATAAGCACCAGAAATCTTTAAAATGTTTGTACACTTTGATCCAGTACAAACATGTTCATTGCAGCATTACTTATAACAGTAAAAGATTACAAACAATCTAAATATCTAGTATTCAGGGGATGCTTAATTAGTTTGTACCCTCTCTCTATATTCTATACAATCCCTGAAAGTCATGTTTATGAAGAATATTCAGTGACTTTATTAAATGCTCAACATACAATTTTAAATGAGAAAATCAGGATAAAACCAACGTGCACATTCACTACCAACGCTTTTCCTCCACACACTGGGTTTTAACTACATGCCCCCACTTATGCGCTGAGCACAGCATAGCCTTCCTCGCCTTGCAGGTGATTGCCCGACTGCCACAGGGGTTTTCTCTCCCCCTGTTCTTACCTGGCTCGCTGTTCATTGACCACTGCCTCCAGAGATCTTCCTCCACCAGTGCTCTCAGTCTGAATTCACTGTTCCTCCTACACATGTCCTTTGAGTTCTCTACTCACTCCTCTGTCTTAACAGTTTTCACATTGTATTGTAATTATCTGTTGCTTCTCTGTCCCATTCACCTACCCCAAC